>CAUYQG010034577.1:0-37124 GCA_963574415.1 Tarsius wallacei | reverse complement strand
ATATATATATATAGTATTATGGGTGTTCCAGAAAAAAGAAGAAGAGGGAAAAAGGGTAAGAAACATATATTTGGGCCATTGCTTTCCTAAGCTTTGGTCTGGCCATGTGGTTCTTTTAGCTATGGCTGCCATTGTTTTCTTAAGCTTTGGCTGCCTCCCCTACCTTGGGGAGGTGAATCTCCTCTCTTTCTCTCTTTCTTGCTCTAATTTACTTTCTAAATAAACTATATTTTCCAATGATGAAGTAATTTCAGAAAACTTCCCACGTCTTGGGAGAGAGATGGACATGAAGATCCAGGAAGTTCAAAGAACCCCAAATAGATTAAATCAACATAGACACAGTATATTCAAATTGTTAAAAAGACACAGACCAAGAAACCTATATGACAAGAGAGAATTAAATAATGTATCCAAAGCACTGAGAAAAACAACAACAACACTGCCTATCAAGAACATTATACCCAGCAAAACTATCTTTCAGAAATAAAAGAGAAATAAATTTCTTTGCAGACAAGCAAAAACTAAGAGAATACATCACCACTAGATTGACCTTGCAAGAAGTGCTCAGATAATCTTACATCTGGAAGTGAAAAAGCAATAACCACTATCATGAAAACATGTGAAACTATAAAATTTGCTGGTAGAAAAAGATAAAACTCACAAGAGAGAAAAATAAAAGAATCAAACATTATCAATACAGAAAACAACCTGCTTTCAAAAACAGGCAGTAACAGAGGAATCAAGAAACAAATAATTTCTAAAACCAGAAAATAATCAATAAAATGACTGATGTAACTTCTCACCTATCAAAAATGACCTTGAATATAAATGGATTAAATTCACCATTTAGAAAACATAGACTGGCTGAATGAATAAAAGATCAAGATCCTACTATAGACAGCCTACACGATACTCGAATGACCCATAAAGACATTCATAGACTGAGTGTGATGGGATGAGAAAAAAAAAAAATCAGTGTGAACAGAAACCAAAAGCAATCAGGAGTAGCTTTACTTAGAGAAGACAAAACAGACTTCAAGTTAAAAGTTGTAAAAAGAGGTAAAGAAGCATATGACATAATAATAAAGTGATCAAATCAGCAAGATAATATAATCATTGTAAATATATATATGAACATAATTCCTGAGCACCCATATATCTAATGAAACTATTATTCGATCTGAAGAAGTGATAGACTTCCAATACAGTAATAATTGAGTACTTCAATACCTCACTCTCACCATTGAACAGATCATCTAACTGCAAAACCAACAAAGAATCATCAGATTTAAACGGTATCATTGACCAAGTGAACAGACATTCATAAAACATTTCATCTAACAGTTTAAAAAATTACATTCTTTTAATCAGTACGTGGAAAATTATACATGTTGACTATATGTTAGGACACAAGTCTCAAAAATCAAAATTATATTAAGTATCTTATCTGATCCCATTAGACTAAAACACAATGTCAGTAACAAAAGGACCATTCAAAACTATACAAATATATGGAAATTAAACAGCATGCTTTTGATCAACCATGGGTGAAAGAAGAAATTAAGAATGAATTTTTGGGCCGGGCTCGGTGGCTCAGCCTGTAATCCCGCACTTTGGGAGACCGAGGTGAGTGAATTGCCTGAGCCCGTGGGTTTGAGACCCGCCAGGGCAACTTGGTGAGACCTCATCTCTACAATAAATAAAAAAAAATCACCCGGGCGTGGTAGTGCACGCCTGTAGTTTCAGCTACTCAGAAGGTTGAGGCGGAAGGATCGCCGGAGCCCAGCAGGTCGAGGCCACCGCCCAGCAGGTCGAGGCTGCGGTGGCTGGGAGCGGCCACTGCACTTCAGTCTGGGCGACAGTGAGACTCCAACTCAAAAAAAAAAAGAATGAATTTTTGAAAAAATATTTGAAACAATTGAAAATAGAAACACAACATACCAAAACCTATGGGACACAGAAAAAGTAGTAAACTTTAAAAGGCAAAACTTAGAGAAAGACTTAGATTAAGAGTTATATTGCAAATAAACAGTCTAACAATGTACCTCAAAGAACTAGAAAAGTAAGAACAAAGCAAACTCAAAAGTAGTAGAAAAAAATAATAAAGATCAGAGCAAAAAAAAACATGAAATTGAGACTAAAAAAATACAAAAGACTAACAAAACAAAAAGTTGTTTTTTTGAAAGCTAAACAAAATCAACAAACCATTAGCTAGACTAATTAAGAAAAAACAGTTTAACAGCAAATAATAAGCAATCCAATTAAAACATGGGCAAATTATCTAAATATACATTTCTCAAAAAAAACCTTACAAATGGTTACCAAATATATGGGAAAAATGCTTAATATCACTAATCATTAGGGAAATGTAAGTGAAAACCACAGTGAACAACAATGAGGTATCATACCATTCCAGTTAGATTTTTAAAGATGCTAGAAAGAATGTGGAGAAAAGGAAAATTATATTCACTGTTAGTAGGAATGTAAATTAGTACAGCCACTTTGAAGAAAAGTATGGAAGTACCTCAAAAAAATACAAATAGAACCAACATATGATTCAGCAATTGCACTATTGAAAATTCATTCAAAGAAGAGGAAACCATAACATCAAAGAAATATCTACACCTGAATGTTTATTGCAATACTATTCATAATAGTCAAGATATGAAACCAACCTAGGTTTACCCATTAATGGGTAAAGAAAATGTGCTATATATGTTCAATGGAATATTACACAGCCATAAAAAATTAAATTCTTTTAACTTTCAACAGCATGTATGAAATCAGAGGATATTATGAAATAAGTTGGGAAAAGAAACATAAACACATGTTCTCACTCACATGTAGAAGTTAAAAAGTTGATCTCATAGAAGTAAAAATATAAGCTAGAGGATACTAAAAGCTAGGAAGGGCTGAGGAAATGGGGAGATTGGCTAAGAGATATAAAGTTATGGCAAATAAAAGAAGTAAGTTCTAGTGGTCTATACCATTATGGGATGACTATAATTAACAATAATGTGCTACATAGTCTCAAACAATGAGAAGAAGGATATCCATTGCTCCCAACAAAAAGAATAAGAAATGTTTGAGATAATGGGCATGCTAATTACCCTGATGTGATCACTCTCCATGACATGCATCGAAACATTACCACATACCCCATGAACATGTCCAATTATTTCTCAATTAAAAATAAAATAAAATTGAAAAACGAAAAGTGTAGAATTCAAGACTCCATCTTTTAGAATTTCTGATTAAACAGGTTTTCCACTGGGACAAAAAAAATCCTAAAATATTGTATGGGCAGCTTTAATAATTAACCAATTTGGAGAGCTATCGAATCAAATTGAAACTTCATTTACAAGTGAAGACAAAGAGGGCCGGAGGAGGAATAGTACAATGAGGGCCAGATTGTACCATTTTAGTCAGGAGAGCATGTAAAAGTTCCAAGACCCTAGGTTGGGTGATGTAGTATAAATGAGATTTTTTATCTATATATAGATGATATAGATGTACATGCAATATGCGTTTAGAGAGAGAAGCTGACATATGCTAGCCATATATGTGTCCATCTATCTTGATGTCTACTCTAAAGAAAGAGGTGGTGGAAATAAAATGCACTTGACAAACAAGGCTAAGATTACAGTGGAACAGAAGGAAATAATTTTAGCTCCAATCTGGACTTTTCCATTTGGAAATGGAGGTTGGCCATGTGGACTTTTCCTATTTTTGTCTATGATCTGACCCCAACAACTATAATATTGTCTGGCACAAAGTGAACCCTTGACAAATATTTGTTCAATGAATGAATAAATCAACAATGAATGATTTATTAATGACTACGTTGGCTTCCTAGTTGATGCCTTTTAGGATTCTAAGAGACATTTTCCAATCTATGTTGTTTGTTCCAGTTTTTGATGATTACTGAAAGTTTATCTTTATAGATTCATTTGTTTAATTTATTTTACTCAGGGCTTTGCCTTAACTTAAGAGGAACATGACCATACTTATCGGAGGTCGATCTGTTTATCCTTAAACCCCTCTTTTTTCTCAATAGAATTATTTTGCTTAATCTTCTTACAGCCCAAATTTCACAAGTTTAGTTAATGGCTGAGAATTCCAGTTTAGACATAAGGAGAGAAAAGAAATCTAAAGCAAAAAGAGACAGAAAAAAGCATTACCAAGATTCTCAAGGTGAATTTGTACCATGAATACTCTTAGAGTAGAAAATTCTTCTCTGTTTGGCTCTGTTCTTGACTTGATGCCAGCAACATACAATGGAAGACTTAACATCCCAGTCTAAACCATACAGTGGGACCCATTTTTCTCCTGTTCCTCCCTGCTAACTACAGCTACAAAACTTGGTTTGTTTGGTTGTTTGTTTGCTTTATAAAAAGCGATCAAATGGCTTTAAGAAGATCCTGAAAAGGTGGCAAGAATACGACCAATTGGTTTAGAAGCCCAGGAGTGGAGCAACAGCACGAGAGGGCATCTTAGTTTCCCTCCCAACAGGAGAAGGTTACGTAGACCCAGTATTTTCTGACTCCCCATTTAGCAAAAAAGGCACCCATGAAGTTTCTTTTATCCTGGAGCAAATGACAAAACAAACAAACAAAAAACAACATGAATCAGGAAGAACCAGCAAAGGGAATAAATCAGGATCTCCACTAAAAATAAGTTGGAACACGAGAAGCAGATCAAAGGGATCTAGCCATGACAAGCAGAGCCAGGGAAGCTGTATTCCCCAAACACAGAGGGAGTTCTGCCACAACAATCACCAACCTTGGCTAGTCGTTGTGCATCCAAGACTCCCTCTCCCTACTGGGAGACACCTGAATAAGCATGTTGTCAAGAAGGGCATGAATTACTTACAAGAGGAACTCAGTCATGCTGAGCAGCCCAGCTCAGAAAGTTTTTTTTGTCCTGATGGGCCTGGCATTCCCTTTCTCTACTCAGACACATCAGGGTGGGTGGGTAACACAGATAAGAGGATCCTGCCACAGCGTGTTCTTCCCAGGGAAACTTTTAAAATCTTGGATATGAGACTTCTCTCCTCCATGGAGTGACACACAGCAGCTTCACCAGGGAAAAACCTTTTATTCTCCCTCACAAAGCACCGGCAGAGAGCAATGGGGACCACAGAAGCATCAGATAAACCAGAGAAAACAAAATTACACTACAAAAGCTCTAACAGTACCATTGAAACTATAGCCCTGAAACATCTCAGGAACTGCATACTGAGACTAAACAAGGTGGCTACCTACTAAAATAAAATATTTAAATAGGATGAATGTTATCAAAATTTCTAGAATATCTTATCATGCCAAGAATCAATAAAATTACAACTTGAATGTGAAAAGACACAACAGTGAGATGTTGGAATTTTCTGGCATAAATTTTAAAGGAACTATCATATAAATGCTTTAAAAATCACTTACAAATTCTCTTGAAACTCACACAAAAATAGAAAACCTTAGCAAAAAAGAAGCTATTTATAAAAACAAGCAAAAATATAGAAATAAGACATTTTAAAAAGTTAAAAATTTGCTTAATTGTTAAGTTTATAAAAGATGAGTGAATTTGGGGGGAAAAAAACAAATATAACAACCCAATATAAAATGCAGAGAAAATAGATTAAAAAATAAAATGAATAGAACCCTAGGGACCTGTTAAAAAAAAAAAAAAAGCCAACATTTGTTTTATGTGACTTCCGGAAGGTCAGAAGAAAGAAAAGAGGGCTAAAAGAGCATTCAAAGAAATAATAACTGAAGACCTCTTAAATTCGGCAAAAAATACAAATCTTCATGTTTAAGAAGTTAAATGAGTCTCAAATAGGATGCACCCAAATAAAGCAGTATCAAAACACATCATAATAAAAATAATCAAAACTAGTCAAACTAAACATGCAAAAAGAACTTCAAAGCTGCCAAGGAGAAATAACACGTTATGTATAAGTGAACACTAATTTGAATTTCAATAAATTTTTAATCTGATACTATAGGGAACAGAAGGTGCAAAAACAATCTCCAAGAGTTGAAAGGCGCCGGGCGTGGTGGCTTGGCCTGTAATCCCAGCACTTTGGGAGGCCGAGGTGAGAGGATTGCCTGAGCCCAGTGGTTCAAGACCAGCCTGGGCAAATTGGTGAGACCTCATCTCTACAATAAATCACAAAAACTAGCCAAGCTTGGCGGCATGCATCTGTAGTTCCTTCTACTTGAAAGATTGAGGTGGAAAGATCGCCTAAGCCCAGCAGGTTGAGGCTGTGGTGGCCGTGAGTGTGCCACTGCATACCAGCCTGGGTGAAAAGAATGAGACTTCAACTCAAAAAAAAAGAAAGAGTTGAAAGGGAAAAACTGCTGTAAATTTTATGTCTAGCTAAACTATACTTCAAGAAGAAAGGAGAAAATGATGCCATGTTAGATTAAAGAAAATTAAAAGGTTGTGTTTTTCTTTTGCTATCAGTCTTAACCTTAAATATTACATATTAAATATTACATAAATCACAAAGGAAGGGATAAAAATAAAGAATATTAGAGTACCAGGAAGGAAAACAAGACAACGAAAAAAGCAGAAATATGTGTATAAACAGCAGGCTACTTTTTCTTGTGAGTTTTATAAATCATAGTTTATTATTTTGACAAAAATTATGACACTGATGACACTGAAGACAGATTATTGTTAGAAGGGTTTAGAGATGATGGGCATAAGCAAGAGAAGCAGATGTAATTATAAAAGTGAAATAGGATGGTTCTTTGTGGTGATGGTATTGTTCAGCATCCTGATTGTAATGGTAGAAACAAAAGTTATAACATGTGATCCAATTGTGTAGAACTCAATACACATGAACAGATGAATATAGATGAAACAGATTCTGAATAACACTGGTGGGTTGTAATAATGATAATAGTGTGGCTGTGGTTATAATATAGTTTTGCAACATGCTATCATTAGTGCAGATGTTTTATTATTTCTTACAACTTCATGCATCTCTACAAGTAACTCAATAAACAATTAAATTAAAAATACAGATGTGTCATTATCAAAAAGTGTTATATTTGCCCTTAGAAGTCCTTTCTTTTACAGAATGGTTCAAAACCAGAGATGGGTACATACACCTTTTCTGATTTAATAGAATGCTATGAAATCATCAGATTGTTACCACTAATGTTTTATTTTATTATAGTTTTACATCTTAAAGTCACTGATGAAATCTGACCTAAAACTAATTATGGATGCCTCTATAATCATTCTAGATCCCTAAATGATCATCATGTATATGATGGAAGGCAAGTTTGATGTTCTTGAAAGTTCCACAAGGGTACCCTAGCCTTTGGCTCCCAGGATGCACCAGAAGTTTTTTTCTTTTTAACCTTTGAAGCACCAAATGTCTCATGATATCTCCATTTCTAGATAATTACTATGATTCTAATTCTTTAATAGTAACTACCCACGGCACTGGGAGAGAGGAGAACTACATTCTTCTGTAGGACAGCAAGGAAGTACATGTCTTAGCTCAAATGAGAATGAATATCATTCCATAACTTACTTGTATCATTTTCTTTCTGCCTAAAGTACTTCCTTCAGTGTGGGTGATAGATTTTTGAAGCTTTGCATTCTTTAAAAACTCTTTAATTTAACTCGCTTTTTAAAAAATTACTTCCATCCATGCATATTCTATCTTAACAGTTATTTTTATTGCTGTTGCTTTTATTCTTACTTTTATTTCAATAATTTCATAATTTCTTCAGAGGATCTGCTGTAATTCATATTTTTATTACTCTTTATTTTTATTATAACTGATTTTGAATAATTTCACTAAGGTGCACATAGTTCTAATTTATTTTTTTAAAATTTTTTACATTGCTTTTATTGAGTTTCTTGCATATGTGGATTATATCAAATTTGTAAGAATTTTAGTTTTTTCAAATTTGTCCGACTAAAACGCTATTCATTTTTGTATTTTTTCTTTATATTTTCTCTTGGATAGTTTCTATTGGTATGTCTTCAACTTTACTAAGCTTTCTTTTGCAATATGTAATCTACCATCAATATCATATAGATTTTGCTTCATTTCAAATTTTGTGGGTTTTATCTTATGAGTCTGATCTGTTTTTAATGTGTTTGCATGCCTTGTAATTTTTGAATGGATGTAAGGCATTTTGAATTTTTCCTTGTTGGATGCTAGATATTTTTGTATTCCCATAGCTTTTATTGCTATTATTTTATATAGTATGAATTTAAATCACTAACATTAACTGAAAAAAAAAAATAACAACAGCAACAGCAACAATTTATAAATTTAGAAAAGGAGAAGGGACTTTATTTCTTGCAAGACATTACAGCCTACAAGGTGACTACCCTACAGACTGGGAGTAGGGCACGTTCCTCTGGTCAAGACCAGAGATGGGCACTTCAAAGGAGGAGGGATTGGGATAGACATTTTATGCTGAATGGTTTGAGTAAATATATGTATTCAACAGGTTACAAGATGAGTTATTAATATTCATGAAGATGGCCCTGAAGCATGCATATTGAACAAACATTCATGAGATTTAAGGCCCATATTTACTTTGTGGTAGATACTTAACATTTAAATGTATTACCATTAGACCTTATATGTCAAAAGATCTTTCAGGACACAAAGGTATGCAAGCATACAATCTCTCTAAACTGGCCAAAACCAGTCTGTGGTCAATGGTCTTCTTATCAGGAGAAAGTTATTAAAATCAATCTCTTGCCCAGTCAAAGCTGTAGTTATGGCTTGTGGAACTGGGGTTCAGTTAGTTAGTCCATGAACTGAATGACTTGCAATTGTTTCAACATTGCTTATCTCAAGGCTAAGACTTGTTTATCAGCTAGAGAAAAAAGAAAAACTGTGGCAATTAGAACACAGTTGTTTTTAAAGTGTAGGGGTATGTGATTTAATCGTTGCCCGGCATGGCCCTAGATCCTGTTAATAATTTGGTATCTCATTACCACAAAGAGTCTGTTTTGTCAGTCTTATAATGTCTATTTTAACAGTAATGCCAGTCAGTTGTGTGTAAACTCCAAAAGGGAGAGAAGTATTAATTCCTTCCTGTCTCATCATCCCTGTGAACTATGTTTTTAAGGTTTGGTGGGCGGGGGGACTTTACTACTAGGGTGTTTACTTCAGTGGGGGTGGTTACCATTTTATTTTTAGCTGACACTAGGAAACCATTTGATCCTTTCATGCCTTTATTTTAAGATTTAGATGTTTTAGATGCTTTTAAGGAATTACTACAAAACAAATGTTCAGTCTAGGGTTAATTTTTCCCTATCCTTGAGGTCAGACCACTCTGTTTATTCTACCATAAATGATGGGAATTCCTGGGGGGGGGGAGAGGGAAATAGAAATTATTCTTAGCTCTTTATGAGCCCTGAGCATTGTTATGTCTAAACTTTTTTTATATGTTTCTCTCTTTTCTCAGGTATTTTTTTTTCTTTCTCCTCACAGGCATGTGTTGATTAGCTCTCTAATGGGTATTTATTCAATGGGGAGACTCTGCTTATCTGTTCTTCTTTTGATGTGCAACTATCCTCTCTGTGGTACTTTGCCTTGGGAACACTAACTGCCTTGGCTTACCCAGATTTCTCACCTTTATCTCTTGGAGTCAGTGAATTTGACCTCTGCAGTGTCCGAAAACTCTTTTCAAACAGTAGCAAATTAGGTCAACTATAGAGATCATCTTCTATATATTCCATTTCTTCAATTCCACTGTCTTTTGTTGTCTATGTTCTGTCTTTAAAACTGTATCTATCTATCTACCATCTACTATCTATCTACCTAACAATTTATCATCTATCTATCTATCATCTATCTATCTCCCTTTTTTGTATGTTTATTTTAGGTAGGAAAATAAATTCAGTCTCTGTCACTCTATCGTGAACAAAAGTGACAGCTTTTGATCTACATGTTTGAAATCACAAAATTCCTATGTGGTTGGTATCATCAGCTATGATTCACAGAAGAGGAAACCCAAATAGCAGAGAAGCCAAGGCATATATGTTCCCACAGTCATAAAGCCTAAAAGTACAAGAACAAGACTTAAAACTAGTTCTCCCTACCTCCAAACCCTGTGTTCTCTTTTTATGGGAAGAGATGAGTAAAGAGGTTTTAACAGTTAGAACAATAAGCATGTGTCTGTCTCCCTGTGGCAATATAGCAACTCAATTTTTCTTTACCTGGCAACCTTTATACTTTATGACTTGACTCAGACAGCGTTTCCCCTGGCCAGGTTAAAAGATGCTCTCTGTGTTCACACAGCGCCCTGTCCTAATTTATCTCACTCACATTTGAAAAGTGCGCTACAATTTTTTGTTGCCTTCGCTGTCTTTGCCTTTAGTATGTGATTTAATTTAGGGAGGGGGCTGTAGACTTTGTGTATGTCATCTTTTTGCTCTTGGCCTCAAGCACAATGTATGGCACATGGTAGGCAAACATTTGTGTTTGTAGAACTGTTTAACTGACTGCTTGAGGCTTTCTCAAAGCAAGCCCATTTGTAATAATGACCTACGAGATGCACAGCCGAAGAAACTTACAATCAAAATCACAATGTGTATGCCAAAGCCAAAAAGAATTCTGTTTAACGATGTGGGTTTATCTTCTGAATTTTCCATTTGTTGAAATAATTAAGAGGTATAGATTAGATTCTCCAGTTGGAGGGACTAGACTTTTAGGGAGTCTGCCTTTAGAGACTTGGAAACCATGCTAAACTACAGTGAATTATTTAGATATGTGTCACTGCAAACAAACAAACAACTAATCAGAGGGGAGATCCACAAGGGTCTATCAAAAGGAGCCACCATAGCATTCATGTTTGAAAGGCAAGTTTGAGATAGTTGCAAAGACGCTGCCATTCAAACTCATGTAACCTCAGCTTTGATGTCTCCTTCTACCTTCACATGCTAATTAATCTCTGGCAGGTGATTTAACTTCTAAGGTTCCTCTTGTTTAAAATGAAGATAATTGTCTTATCACATAAGATTGTAGTGAGGATTAAAGGAGAGTTTGGTAAAGAGGGACAGCTGAAAAAGATGCAGACTCTTGTTTTCCTCCCAGTGTAGATGTGGTGCTGGGACGTAGTTGTCCGATCAAGGACCATGTACCCCAGACCCTAGCATTCAGGTGAGACCTCATGGCCAGTACTTACCAACAGAAAGCAGATGGACCTAATATACAGCAGCATCGTATGAACATTAGACTTGAGATTCTATTTACTAACCTATTTCTCATCTGCCAGATGAATGATCATGACAAAGAATGTCTGTGCTGGAATTTGTTTAAGGAAGTAATAACTTCGTGCTGAGTCTTTGGATTTGGGGGATTATATTAATTTTATCTGTTAGCCTATTCTGATTACTAAAGAGAAAATGCTCATAAAGAGCATAACATGGCAAGTTAATACACGATAAACATTATTATTTGCTCACAGAAGAAATTACTCTTGGCAGTAAACTATATACAACTGTTTGACTTTAGACAAGACAATTTATCTGACAATTTATCTTCCTGAGGGTGTGGGATTAAAAGATCTCGAAGGTCCTTTTAACCCTCAATACTATGCTTTTCTTAAAATTATTTGCTTATTATGATGTATAAACTCTCCAAACTAAATTCCCAAGGCACAGTAGTGATATCTCTGCCTACTATGGGTACATACAAAATAAGCAAATGTGGACACTATATATGAACAAAAGAGATCATTCGCATCAGAAATGAAGAGAGACCTAAAATGGATAATTTAGAAAGATTGCTGAGCAATGCTGTGTGTCTGCTTGGTTGATCACAAAGCAGTAAATACTCAGGGAGTTTTATCCAAAATGTTACAGAGCTCCAAAATAAGACCAGAGAAGTGAGATTTTAAGACTGACTCAGGTCCACACATTTCAGGCCAAGTGACAAGAGGCCAAAACACAGGGACACTAAGAGATCTAGTAAGAGAGTAAGAAGACCAGTTAACAAGACGTTAAATATAGGAGGTTATACAAACTGGGATATGGTCAAAATTTTCAGATGTCTGTGCTTCTCTGAGAAGTGAGTTGGACATGAAATAAACTATATAAAATTGGAAAAAGCGTTAGTGTTTTTAAAACTCCAGAGGCATAGAGATTCTGGAAAAACTACAAATGCCGTAGGTGGTATTTTAGCAAGAGAATGGGCAAAATAATGTACTTGCAGGTGGAAAAACGGGAAAATAATGCAATCTGCTCTGTGAATAGCTCACCAATAAAAAGAAAGAGTGACTTATAAATGGGTAAGTGGGTTGTTTGGTTTATTTAAATGCAAAAAATACTACTCCCCCCAAAATTCCTTGCTGATAATCTTTTGATTTTTATTACTGATGACTGTATAGCTCAATATATTTTCTGCTGTGATGAATTCTTAGAGACATGAACCCTGACTACAGCCATCTTATATTAAATCTTTGATGACAAAGAGAAAGACGCGTCCAATATTTCTGTATGTGGGCTGGAAGCTGAGATTATAAAGCAAGGGGTAGTGTATGAGACTAAAATATCACCAGAAGTGAAAGCTGAAAAAAATATAATATTAAAACTAGACTTGGCTAAAAGTGTCAATCAAATCAACAAATATGTTTGAATATTGACCAGAGCTCTAGTAATTGTAGTTCCCTATTCAAACCTGAGGACTTCTTTATAAAATAAATTTTAATACAAATCAGCTAACCAAGAAACATTTATACTATGGAATAAAATATTGCAGATTAAAACAATGAGGCAGCTCTGTAATTATTGGTCTAGAATAGCCCATAAGATATATAAGAATAATGACATCTTCTACCAATAAATGAAATATGACAATACTTTGGTAAAAATATAAAACAAAGCTATATTTTTCCTTGCCAGAAGGATACATATCAAACTAATAGAGTTTCTCTGTGGAAGAAAACCGGATTATGGAGAGCCAACGGTGAGTTTATTTTTCATCTGTTCTGTGTGAAACGGTTTCTATAATAACTATAAATCAATATATTTGTTAGGCAATAATTACACAAAATCTAAAAGTGAGATAGACCTACTTGTGCTAATGTTGAAGAATCAATCCTGCTAGGGAGCACCAAGGAGCAGAGTTTGCACCATCTCCTCTCATCTGTGCATGGGTGTATTTTATGCTCCCTGCAGTTTTGATTTTCAGACGTTTCCACTCACAGTCTACCTGCTGAAAGTAGTTGCTCACTAGTTTTTAGATAAGTTTCCTGAGGACCCTTGACCTTATTAGTTTCTCATTCTTAGGTAAATGATCTCATCCCTATGTACATCGAAGTGCAAATCAAGACTCTTTCAGCGTCAAGACTCTCTAAGTACACTTCTACATCGACTGTTTATTTACCAGTTTTCATATATACAAGTTCCCTCTACGCAACCACTCACTTCCTAGTGGCTCTCTGGCCATTTCTCCAGATTGGCTGTGGGGGGCGAGACAAAATGAAGAAACAGTTAAGTTCATTCTTGAGCTGTTACCGTACTAAACCAGTTTCATGCTCCTTGGACCTGGAAGCGTTTAGAAAATGACTTTTCCTCGGGAAGCTTTTTTGAAAAGGCCACAGGTAGGCTATTCGCCTCTGCTCTGGTACCTGCATCTCTCTCCCACAGCGCATTTGCTTCCTTCCCCTGTCGGTGGGCCTTCAGCAGCGAACTTGTCACTGCTAAATCTCCTCTGCCCCTCGAGGGCCATATTTGGAGAGGACCTAGGAAGACTCTATGCCAACGGCTTATATGCTCTCTGTGTGTTTGCTCTCTCTCATGGTGTGCCTTTGTATCCCAGGAAAGACTTCTGCACACTTAGCCTAACAGAAACCCATGGAATCCAACCAGACTCCATGGCTGGGAAGCTCTCCCAGATCCATCCTGAATGTCAGGGGCAATCAGTGCCTCTCTCATCTTCTAGATTTCTCTAAGAAAGAATTAGATCTAGGCTGCAATGTCACAAGACCACAGTAAAATACATGCCAAACTCTCGTAGGGGTTGTGTTTAAGTCTGAAGTCTCTAGGCCTAAGGTTAGGAGGCAGAATGGCCCACATACTCTCTCCTCCTAGGAAAGCAAGACAGCCGTTTTTCTCCAAATAAATCTCTTGTCAAATTCTGCCCACACTCTGAGTAGGTTTTATATCTTGGATCTGGTTGATGGGGCAAAAGTTGAAGATCTATTTTGAGAAGATATTTATTTGTAGATGCTGCACATGGTCATATGCTTATGAATCATCAAATCCATCTCATTTTTCTGTCTTGGCTTGGGTTCCCCAGAAAAGAGAGGCTGAAACATAGGCTCCTGTGCGTGTATGGTATTGGTAAGTATTCCAGGGAGCTAGGGTTGAGAGACAAGAGGAGAAAAGAAAAAAAGAGGAGATAATTAATAGAAGGATGCACAGTGGACTTTACCCCCATTATGTACTATTGGTTGCTCTATCGCATGGGAAGAGATGGTAAATGGTGTAAGATGTTTTTCGAGAAGCTCCATCTCCACTTGGTCAAAATTTTCAACACAGGCTTAACTCAAGAGAACCAGCTGAGTTACTTAAGCAGGGGCATCCATAAAACATTCTTAGGGCAGGAAGCAAGTGCAGTGATGGCCTAGGAAAGGAGGTAGAGGTTACATTGCTATGGAGCTGGTGAGGCCCACCCTTCAGTAGCTGGGTAAAGAGACAAATGAAACTAAGAACTGGCATAGAGCACAGAGGTGTTGGATACACTGGCAAACATTCTATTTCAACGTAGTAGTATGGCAGATATGTGTAGATACGTAAATTGGGAAGGAAAACCAAGAAATTATTAACATGGTTACATTTTGGTTGAGAGTTTGGGCTCTGAGAGTAAGAGGCAAATTTACTTCTGTATTTTTCATTTTTAAAATTTAAGTTTGTACTTAAAAAAACAACTAGAAAGTTATCTGAAGTCTCTTATGGGCCCTTCCTGAATCCCATTTACTTTTTAATTTCTTCAAAGTAACTCATATAGAAAATTGGGTAATTCTTACTAATACACATTTTTAAAGTATTTTACTAAATTTATATTACCTAAACAATGTCTTGCTTTGAATATTTAAACATTTTAAACAAACAGTATCTTCTCTCATCAATTAACTTCTTTTCTTTTCTTGGTATTAGTATATTTCAAAATTATCCATGTTGAGACCCTAACTTCTATTTTATCAGTGACAATTATTCTACAATATTCCACGTTTGATAACATATCCTACAGTATTTATTCCTTTTTTTTTTTCTTTTTGGCTTAAATTTTCTCATTGTCTCTGTGACCCTCAACCTGCTAGAAACGGTCTTTGTATATGTCCCTGGGCATGTGAGCAAGAAAGTCTCTATGGTTTATACCTGAAAAACAAATTGTTGTTTCAAGGAGGCTGTATATATTCAATTTTACTTTATATTGTCAAATTGCTCTACAAAGTGGTTGCATAAATTTATATTTCCACAATTGTGCTTATTGCTGTACCTTCTTGCTGCCGGTGTTGTTAGATGTTTTAAACCTTGCTGATATAATGGATGTGCAAAGGCATCTCATTATGGTTTTATTAGGTATTTACCGGATTACTACTGAGGTTGAGCATCTTTTCAAATGCTTATTGACTATTTTGGTTTCCTTCTTTCTGAATTGCCTGTTCAAAGTCATTGCCAATTTTTCTATTTGATTGTTTGTCTTTCCTGTTTTGAGTTCTTTATGTATTTCGGGTAGCAAACCTCTCCAAGTGGGATGCATTCATTGCAAATACCCTTTTACAGGCTGTGGCTCGTCACCTAACTTCTTCACGGTGACTTTTATTGATCTAAAGTTTTAAATTTTAATGAAGTCAAGCTTCATAAGTGTTTTGTTTTGTGTTGTTTTTAAGAGAGATATTTCTTTACCCCACATTGTAAACTCTTTCTCCTGTACTTGCTTTTCAAAAAATTATTTGGGACGTGTATTCACTTGGAATTGGGTTGTGTGTGTATGTGTGTGTGCTTTCGCACTCACGAGATGGACACGGAGTAACAAAAAACACAGATATTTGGAATTTTAATTTTTTTTCTTCTATATGTATTACCTCTTGCTTCACCATCATTTGTAAGTTTTTATTTTTTCCCCTGACTAAACGTGTCACTTTAGTCATATGCGATCACACCGTGTAAGAGCTTTTTCTCTGGTTTATTCTACTCTGCTGGCATATTCATCTATCTCAATTCTAATACCATGTTGTTTTAGTTCATATAGCTTTTCTCAAGTTCTTTAAATTCACGTTGGTTACTGTTAGCTTGAGTTCTTTCATATGAATTTTAGGTTCAGCTTGTTAATTCCCCAAATAAAATGCTCTCTCAAGTGGAAATTCATGACATTTATGGATTAATTTCATTAGAACAGACATTTTATACTATTGAGGAGACATTTCACTGCATTTTCTTTACAAATAGCTTAGCATTTTAGTTGTGTGCTCTTATTATATATTCTTACCTTCAGCCAGTGTCTAAGCCATTTTTTGAGAAGGAGAACATTGATTTTTTTGAGCTCATAATGTAAAGTCACCTACTCTTTTTAAGAAAATCTGTAGAGGAAAGCAGATCCCTTTTAGCTGAGAAATTGAGAAGCTCACGGTGCCCTAGACCTACAAGTACCTATTTAATAGCACATGACAAAGACCTATGCAATTATTAGCTTTTACATCACTGATTTCCAGTTATCAGTGTTTCCTATATCAGTGCTCTTGTCTTGGGTGATTTCACCTACAGGTCAAAAGAACTGATTGCTTTCATTATATCTGCAAAATACATTGGAATAGAACCATGGCAGGTTGTATGGGCATGTAGTGTTGAATACTCTTGAAGTCAGCCTTTTACTACCTGTGTTGTGTGTTTATCAAGAGTCACTTTAGTTCCCAAACCCACTTAGTCCAATTTTACGTGCTAATGCAATAACATAACTTAATTATTATACACACCAATTAACATGAGTAAAAAATTATTCTATTCAATAAAGCTTAGCATAAATGTTTTGAAAAAACACTTAATAAAAATGACTATAATGAGGTATAAGTGAGATAAGAATAAGGAAGAGTCATTTAAATAAGGACAGTCCTGCATTCATTTTACTTCAGGTTTATGCTTTTATTTTAAACAAAACAAAACTGAAAATAGCAGAAACGACATCTGCATTGTAGATTCAGTTCATGCAAAAAAAGAAAGTTGGAACTTTAGTCAAGAATGTTTGTTATATAAAAAGTTTGGGCCTTTTGATAAAAGTTAACAAATTTATTATCATTGATATGTTTTTGATAAGAGTAAAATATTCAAGACATATATGTTTTGCATATGTAATTTAAACCACTGATCCCTCTTGTATTTCAATATGTTTGTTTGCTTACTCATTGTACAGACTTGAAACCCATAATTCTGCCAAATGATTTCTACAAAGTTTTGGCTTCCCTGTGACATGTTCTTAACTGCTATTTGTGGCTCTAACCTTTATTCCTTTCCCCCACGAATGTGAAACCTTATACTTCTCTTCTTCAGAATTCTCTGCCTGCTGTGGCAATTATAGGGATTTTTAACGGGATGCTTTGAAAGGAAGAATCTCTTCCTTCTTGCAGCTTGAATTGAAAACGGCTTACCTTTTGAGCAAAAATGTGGATAACGTGAAAGTTTCTGAGAAACTCCATCAAACAGTCCTTCCGAAGCTCTGCCCTTAGGCAGTATTGTTTTACTTCCTCAAATCCAGCACATGTGAGTGACGTCATGCCCTGGCATGTTGTCAGTCATGTAGTAGACACTCCAAAAATATTATATAAATCATAAGAAGAATATATTTACTGTCTTATCATATGACTGTCTCACTCTGTTTTTATTTGCTCCTTGTGTGTGAAACTGGTTACCCTGAGGCTTTTTCCTTTTTTTAGAGAGTTACTAATAGCTAAAAAGTTGTCATTAGTATTCTGATTCTAGATGCAAAAACATTAATTTCACTATGGAACAAATTGCTATTGTTATTATTACTATTATTGTTTTGGTAGTAGGAATATCACTAAAATGTATTAGACTTTGGAAATATGGAAAAAGGAACCCCCACCAAAGTTCTTGGGGAAAAAATTGTAGAATCGGCTTAAAAATGAATATATCACGGAATAAGATACTATCTATCTGTCTTTCTAATATCACCTTCTGTAACCTTAGATTTACCTTTATACCAAGCAAGCAAAAATCCTGCAAATATTAGGGAATTTTGTTTATTTTTAAAAATCAAATTAGTAACAATTTTTAGGATGAGTATTCATTTACTGCTTTATTCTATCTAAGATATCTGGCCCAGTACAATTACTGCACTTCATAATGAAAAATCAAATATAATTTAAGTAATCATAGGTGCAAATTAAGTATTAGTTAACATAATCTGTTATTTAGTATCTAATATTTTTGTTAAAGGTGGCAGAAAAATACATATTTAAAGTAAGATCTCTATCAACTCAGGTTTAAGATGTTAGAGAAATGTATAATTAAAAAAGATTTAATCAAAAGTTTAAGTTCCCTTGGAAACTCATAATTCCCATATATTAGAAGTCAGCAAATACATATTTATTTAAATACATCAAAGGCATTCAATGGAAAGTAAGTATTAACTCCATGGAACAAACTGATGGGTTAGAATAATCAATTTATTGCAATTTTATTAAGATGACTTTTTTTCTTTATATATTTATGTATGTATGCATGTGTGTATTATTTATGTATTTATCTGCTGTTGATTCTTGCCTAACCTCCTTCCTCTGGTTCACCTGTGAGGAGAAGCAGTGGTGGCTGAGGGAAAAATTGTCTGAAACTGTTTCATGGGTGCAGTCTGGCACCAGTTCTGAGTCTCCCTCCAGGACAGGCACCAGGACCCTTGGCTGGAGCTGCTGGAGGCCTCCTCTTCCTCCCCAGTCTGCATGTCCCCTCAAGATCAGCAGAGGGCCAGACAGGCTTCTGAGGCTCTGCTCTGGCTCAGATATTCTTGGGGGTGTGGAGTGGCCTCCTCTTGTCTGGGAGCTTCTTTCATCGGGGAGCAATTTGCTTATGCGGCCACTCCTCCCACATACCCCACGACTCTAAGATAACATCATGTAAAAAAATTGTGTATTCACATTTCTAAAAGTTTCATGTATCTCCAGCCCATTCTCAGCCCCTTTCTCAGCCCTTTCCATGACTAGATAGCTTCTGCCATCGTTAACTAAAAAGTCCTTGGAAGAAGAAGATATTTGGGGGGACCTCACATTACTCCCCAGTATTGTTTGATTTTACTAATGTAGATTTTTATTGGTTTAATATGATTAATCATGGATACTGTTTAACCTAGTTTTTAAATTTATCTGAAATCTTAAGAGCTCGAAGTTGACACTTTATATACATTCTTATAATTTATGAATTTTCAAGTACAAATATTTGCTTGAGGCTGGGCACAGTGTCTCATGCCTGAAATTCCAGGACTCTGGAAAGCAGAGATGGGAGGATTACTTAAACCTAAAATTTGAGCTCAATCTGGGCAATAAAGCAAGACCTCATCTCTACAAAAACACAAAAAATTAGCTGGGCGTGGTGGTGCATGCATGTGGTCCCAGCTACTTGGGAGACCAAGAAGTAAGGATTGCTTGAGTCCAGGAAGTCAAGGCTGCAGTGAGTCGTGATCATGCCACTGCACTCCAGCCTGGGTGACAGTGAGACCTCAACTTATATATATCTATCCTATGATGTCTCGTCATTGCATTTTGGAAGCAAATAAATTGTTTTCTGATTTTATAATCCACAGATGAAGAGGAATTTTACCTCAGGATGAATCACCCTCAGAGCCCCATCTATATGGAGGCTACTAGTTGGAACTTTTCGAGTTGGTTATATTAGGAAGAAGTTTCAAATTAAGGGTTGATGCTAGCATAGATTAAGAATTTAAAAAATGTATAAATATGTATATAATTTTTATATGTGTTTATATATATATGCTTGAAAGACTCTAGTTTAACTAGAAACATATAACTAATAACTAATTGTTCAACGTATTTTAAACTTTTCTCTTTTTTTTCTCTTCCTTTTTATATTTTTTCTTTTCTCCTTAACACCACAAATGTAAACTAATACACAATTCAATTCTATAAAACATGTCAGTATAATATGTCAAATTTCCATTTTTCTAACTTGAATTGATATTTTAAATTTTCAAACATTTTTTTCTTAAAGATTATGTAATGATTCCCTCCCACTGTGGGAGTTTTTCTTTCCTCTCAATAAATACTGCTTTCAAAGAAAAAAAAACAGATTATGCAATGTTTATCTCGATGTTAATAGAATAATGCACACTTTTAAAATATGGAAATTAATATTAATTTATTTCCTTATTTTACTTTTTGTATTTGTTTCCTGAGGTTGCCACAGCAACTAATCACAAAGTGGAGACTTAAATAACAGAAATTTAAAAAAAACAAAAAACTGAGCTGCCAGTAGGATTGGCTCTTTCTGGAGGCTTGCAGGGGGAAAAAGGCCCACAACTCTCTTCAAGCTCTTGCTTATTGGTGATCCTTGTAGAGCTATCTCTCAAATCTGTCTTCATCCTCACATTGTCTCTGTCTTGTTTTTTTTACATATAAGATCACACTCACTGAATTTAAGGCCCACTCTTATCTAGCATGATCTCATCTTAATTCTTACCTTGCTTAACTTGGCAAAGACCAAAATTTCCAAATAATGTCACACTCCAAGTTTCTCTGTAGACTTGGATTCTGAGGAGAAACTATTCAACCCACTGTGGTCGTTTTTATGTCCTCCCCACAAACTTATGTTTGTCTTATGTGTAAAAGACATTCACCCATCCCCTCATCTTTAAAAGTCTTAACCCATGCTAGCATCAACTCAGTTTAAAACTTCTTCCAAATATAACCAACTCAAAAAGTTCCAACTTGCAGCATCCCATATGGATGGGCCTCTGAGGGTGGTTCAACCTGAAGTAAAATTCCTCTTCATCTGTGGATTATAAAATCAAAAAACAATTTATTTGCTTCCAAAATGCAGTGATGAGACATCATAGGATAGACATCCCCGTTTCCATAGTTATATGAATTGGAAGAAATAAAGGAGTTTTAATTTCCAAGCAAGTTTGCAATCCAGCAGTGCAAAGTCCATCTGGTTTCCAAGTCTAAGAACAATGATCTTTGGTAACCATCTCTGTCCATGGGGCAAATCTATCAGAACTGACTTTACTTTTTCTTCTCTGGCTTCTGCCTTTGCACTCATGGCTTTATTCTTGGATATTTTTTTTTTCTTGAAAGGTAGCACTTTCAGGCCATTTCCTGCTTGTACATATCTGGGAGTCCAACAGCTTTCTTTCATTTTTACATGGCTTCTGTCCATTTTAATTTAAACTAACAGTGTTTCTGCTAATATGATATTTTTAATAATCTTGTGGGTCTCCCATATCTGTCAAACGATCTACGCTATTAGACAAGAAGCTCCTCCATAGATCCTGCCTAGATAACTCCATTTGCATTCTTGGCTTCGACTCAGATGGATCTCTGATTTATTATTCTTGTTTCTCCAGCTAAATGTTGTCCAGTCATACCTTTGGCCCCTTCTCAAGGATGCATTTTAATGTCTTTTGCAATCACCATAAAATGAGAGTTTTTCAAACCATCACGCATTATTTTCTTTTTGCTTAGCAGATCCTTCTTCAATTTTCTTTTTCCTTTCACATTCTAAAATAAGCAGCAAGGATAAATAAAACTGTACCTTCAACGTGACTTGGATGTCTCCTCTGCTAAATGCCCTAGTTAATCACTGACAAGTTCTGCTTTCATGTTTTCTGCCACCTTAGAATAAGGATTATCTTTCTTTCAGGGTCTAATAGTGAGTTTCTCATTTCCTTCTGAGTTCTCAGCCGTCCATTTAATGCTCATATTTCTACCAATATTCTGCTAATGATTATATATTTATTCTCTATAATGACACATGCTTTCCATACCATTCTCTTCACTTCCTTCTGAGATCTCACTAGAATAATCACTAATGTCCATTTTTCTGCCAGCAGTGTCATCAAGAAAATTTAGATTTTTTTCTATTATACTTCTGAAAATTCTTTCCACCTTCGCTTATTACCTAAGTCCAAAGCCATGTTCACATTTTTAGACAAGTGTTACAGAACCAATTCAATTATCAGTACCAACATACGCACTAGCTTCCTAGAAATGCCACATTAAATTAACCCAAGCTTGGTGGTTTAAAACAACAGAAATCTATTTTCTTACAGTTCTGGAGGCCAGAAATTCAAAATCCAGCTCTTAGTAGTGTTGGTTCCTTCTAGAGACCTTGGGGTGATATGGTCTCATTCCTCTTTCCTACTTTTTTGCTTATTGCCAGAAATCAGCATCCTTTGGATTACAGAAGCATCACTCCAATTTCTAAGTTTATTTCACATTACTTGTATCTCTGTGTTACTGTGTGTCCTCTTTTGTTTCTTTTAAGGACCCTCTCAATGAATTTAGAACCCATGTTAAGTCAGCATAATCTCATCTGATTCTTACTTTAATTACACTTGCAAAGATCTAATTTTTAAATATAATCACATTCTGAGGTCCTGAAAGGATAGAAATTTGGGGTAGGGAGAACTATTTAACTTATTACAGTAAAATAAACATATTAATAATATTCTATATGTGAAATTAGCAGCTTTTATAACAATAAACTATTAAAATGTATTTTGCTCTTAAAATAATATAATTCCAGTTTAACTGAGTGATATGATATTAGAAAAGAAGAGATACAATTTTGACTTTGAGCTATATTCAGAATGTTCACTTACATTTGGAAATAAATATTGGGGGTATTAAAAATGCATATGAATAACAAATCTTGAGGGTATTACTAATACACTATTTAGATATGATGGCAACCTATATAATTAAAATGACATAATCAGTGAGCATTTGGCAATTTGATCAGTCTTCAAAGGTTTTAAAACAAGCAAAACCAAATAACAAGCATTAGCCATTTCAGAGTTCTGATAAGAGTATTAAAAATTGCCTGAAAATTCGAGGCCTGTTACAGTTTCTGCATGTCATTTAAAAGGTTGAAATTATACGTCTAAAAAAAATCACTATTCAGACCATCGTTTAAGAAGGAATACAAATTTTGCAAAAGCTTTGAGTTCTTCATAAGTCTTTTTATTTTTTTATATATTTTTATTCATTCATTTGCTTATTTATTTAATTTTTGGTCTTTCACTATTTCTTTATTAAAAATTTAGGGATCAGCAATGAAAGAGAACAATTAGCACCTCAAATATTACCCTTAATTACAAATGATTTGTATACATAGGAGCATATTCATGGTAAATATGCAATAAATCTCTTGCTTTTTGCATTAGAATATCAATTATTTATAAGAATGTAAGATAATATATCCAAGTCTATAGGAAACGGAGGTTTAATTCAACTGAATGAGTGGTTTCTCTAGAAATGCACCAATTAATATGGCATCTCCTTAGTCACACATTGCTAGCTAAATTAAACTAATTTAATTTAGTAGAATTAAAAATGCAGTTTCTGTGTCACGGTAGCCGCATTTCAGTGTTCTATGGCCACATATAGCTAGAGGCTACCATATTGGAGAATACAGGCATAGTCCATTTTCATTATAGCTGAAAGTTGCACAGAATTACTCCACTCTAGAAAATAAAAAATTCAATGCTGTTAAAATTACATATTTAGGTACTGACATGTACTTATATATTAACATGATTTTTAGAGTATTATAGGGCTAGCAATGAAATATGCAAACAACCAGTTCACTTTAGTGCACCCATTTAATTTTGGCTATTCTAGAATTACATTGCCTAATTGGAAAACATACTTCATCTGAAATACATGAATAAGGCTCCCTAAAACTTGATTACAACAAACAAGAACATTAGTTTTGTTGAAGTATTGGCTATAAGGCTGAGAAAAGAGAGGGTCCACTCTATCCTTGGAAAATTATACACAAAGAGAAACACCTGCCATACTGATAGATGAGATTTCTTTTCCATGTTACTGTCTATATCATTTCTAACTCAAATTCCCAAACAATATTCAGATTACATAAATAATACAAAATGGAGAAACCTCATGCATGTTTTATTTCTGCATGAGAAATATGGAATCATATATATTTTACATATACAGACACACAACTCTTACGATATTAATTTTATTTTATTTTGCTTTATTCATCTTAGAACTTAAGTCATTTTTACCACGAATAATCCAAAATTTATTTTTATCTGTAAGTTAGGACATGGCTTGTTTTTTTCCTGCACTTGTGTTTGTGTTTTGTTTTTTACATTTGTGTGGTACCTTCTGCATGTAAGACTAAATACAATGTATTTTGAAGTGTAACTTGAGTTTCAGAGTCAAGTGAAAATAAATAGGAAATACCAAGATGTGCTGACATTAGCAAAATAAGAAATGAACACCGATAGGTAGGTCTGTGGGATGCTAAGTGTCTCATGAAAAATCTTCATCTGCGCCATTGTAACACATTGGCTCTGGTAAGAAGACGATCTTCTACTGGAGGCAGAGGACGCGCTGTCTGAGTTTGGCTGAGAGCCGGGGCAGCCCTGGATGTAAAGTGGGAGAAATGGTTTCTGGTTTTACCACTGCCATACAACTTTGAACACATCATTTAGCCTCTCTGAGCTTCGGTTCTCATAATAAAACATGTGATCACGAACCATTCCTTGTTTGAGATTTGCTAATTAAATGACATGGAGCTAATTATTGTTGAAAGAATGATTGTTCAACAGGTATACACCAGATCCTGTTTTAATATTATACAGTACAGGCACTGTCTCATTTAATCCTCCCAACTCTTCATATAAGAAATTTCATCATTTTTCAGATGGGAAATTTCATGTTTTGAGGCTTAGAGGAGGGACAGAAGTCTCTCAAGATCATACAACTCAATCTTAAGGAGCCTCAAAGGTTCTGGTGGGTTTAGTGGAGGTTGTCTGGTTTCAGTCTGTAATGTCAGTCAAAATGCATACATATGTAAAGTTGGTTGAAATCTATGAAACTTATGCAGATTATTGCCATCTCAGGAAGTTAGAAGCAGCGTGTTGTGAAATATTATTTGCATCCCTCCTTTGTTTCAGAATACATTTTTCAGTAATGCCCAATCGAAATACCCTGTTCATGTTTATGTGATGAAACACCTCCAAGTGCCTTCAAGATTCTTCATGTTACTCCAAAAGGACAAAGTTTTTAAGTCATTCACATGTGGTTTTTGATGAAATGATTGTCTCTTGCATTTGTTCACTGTCATTTTAATTGGTTAGAATATTTTTTGCATTTAATGGGATTTTATGTTTCCTTTTGCATTTATTTTTAATTGACAATTAAACATTATACATATTTATGGTCCATAGCAAGATGTTTTGATATATGTATACATTGTAAAATAGCTAAATCAAGCTATTTAACTTTTACATCGCCTCAAATAATATTTTTGTGGTAAGAACACAAAATCTGTTATTTTAACAATTTTTACATATGCACTATATTGTTATTAACTGTAATCACCAGATGAACAGCACATTTCTTGAACTTCTTTTTCTTGTCTAAGTGAAGTTTTGTGTCCTTTGAGGAATATCTCCCCAACCTCACTCCAAACTCATTTTTTGGTAACTAACATTTTACTCTCTGTTTCAATGGGTTTGACATTTTGCACTTCACACCTAAGTGACATCCTGCGGTATTTGTTTTCCTATGCTTGGCTTAATTCACTTAATCCAGTGTTCTCCAGGTTCTTCATTGTTGTTGCAAATACCAAGATTTTCTACTTTTTAAATTTTTTTAAAACTTTAGATTCAGGGGATACACACGTGTGTTCGTTACACGGACATATTGGGTAGCGGTGGAGATTGGGTCTCAGGTGGCCCATTCCCCAGGTAGTGAAGAGGGCATAGAATTTGTATTACTTTTATTTCTTTTAGATGGAGTGAGGTTTAATCTTTTGTACAAGCTGGTGGGAGAAAATGATCATTCCTAGTTGACTGCCATTGTGACTTTCTCAAGGGCTCTGGAGATCTGAAAATTGATACACATATTTCTGGTTTCTTATTTTCTGCTTTTTAAATTTACTTCTATTGAATGTAAACATTTTTTTAAGATGCTTCCATGTCACAATGAGAAAACTTCCTAAAATGACATGTGGAGTGCTGTTCAGACTCTCTTTTGTTGGTGTGATTTGCACACCATGGCTCCCAAACTCACACATCATCGTCTCCTGCTCCAAGTGTCCTCTCAGGCTGCTACATTACTCCCCTCTTACATTTTAAAAAATAAGTTGGGAGTTATTTTCTTTTGGCTTATTTGTTGTACACTGCTACCGTACACGTATCACCACCCTGCTCATGTTTTCCAGAACCTCTTCATTAATTGCCTTTATTATAATTGCTAAACTCTTTAATTTGGTTTTGAAGGCCCTTTAAGATCTGGCTTCTTTGCAACATAACTCATCCAGCAGGCTGAATATCAAACACGAGTCTACTCAGCATGAACTTTCAGGTCTCCTTATCTGCTCTCACGATGGCATCTTCTAGTTTCTCCTCAAAAAATTCGTTCTGCTCCATTAAATTCCCTCAATAATACGTTTGTAGTATTTCCTCTCAAGAGTTTTTTACTGTTCCCTTTGTTTGCAAAACAAAAACAAAAACAAAAAACTCTGAGCTTACTCTTGTGACTTCAAAATCACAGTGTATTATTATTATTATCATTTCTGATTAAAGTTGACTATTTAAGGCAGAGACTTTGTTTCTTTGACTTTTGTAACTGTCATAAGGGATATCAGGATGGCTGATGCTTAGCACGAAGTGAATTGGCTCACTTCACAGCTCCTTCTTAGAGGATGTGAGAAAGGTTAGATTTACAATCTGAACATACACAATATCAGCATAAACCGCAAAGAAAATTTTGTAACCCAAAGCGCATTTGGGTTAAGTTAAACGATATTTTCAATTTCCAGGCCTTCCAATCGTTGAGCATGAGCCCCTTGAGTAGATCTCGTCGGTATTCGTTTGTGATAAACCATCCATCTTCTCTCAGGTCATACATCCTACTTGTAAGGATAGCCATAGTTGTTCTGACACCATGGATAACCATGCCGACAGTAACCATGGTGACCGTTTACTATGTCAAACTGTGCCAAAAATTAGGAGATGCATATTATTATTATTATTATTATTATTATTATTATTATTATTGAGTTGGAGTCTCCCTCTGTGGCCCAGACTGGAGTGCAGCGGCCGCTCCTGGCCACCTCAGCCTCGACCCACTGGGCTCCGGTGATCCTTCCTCCTCAGGCTTCCAAGTAGCTGGAACTACAGGCACACGCTACCACGCCCGGCTGATTTTTTGATTTCTTGTAGGAATGAGGTCTCACCAAGTTGCCCAGGTGGGTCTCGAACCCGCGGGCTCAGGCAATCCACTCACCTCGGCCTCCCAAGGCGCGGGATTACAGGCTGAGCCACCGAGCCTGTCTAGGAGCTGCATATTATTTAAAACCGAAGATAAATAAAAGTACATCATTGTATTTTTTTTTTTATTTCATAAATAAGAAAACTGAAGCTCAGAGCGGTCAAGAATCTTGTCCAAAATTTTCCATTTAAAAATTTCTAGATCTAGGATTAAAATTAATTTCTGTCTGATATCAAAGCATGTATATTCAACCACTATGTAAATATGCTGTTAAGTCATTATCAAATAGTATCTACTTGTCAGTGGTAAAGATGTACATTCAAGCCTCTTAGAAATGCCTTATATTACATATTGCAGATCTTTATAGAAATTATCAGATCATCAATTTTACCTTTTGCATTCTAGTTTTTCTGGAATAATAAAGGCCATCAAAATGCTTTTAAGTACATGAGACATGTCAATAATTATCTTTGATTTTGTTTTATCTAGTGTCTTGACATTATTTAGTTTTCTAAAAAGCTTGCTTATAGGAGGAAAAACTTCTGACTTGGTTGACATACATTTCTGTCTCTCCTGACAGTTATATGACTCAGAGTAAATAAATTAATTGACATGCACATTCATATTTTATTATCTTGAGGGTATTCTCTGTGTGAGTTTGAAAGTATACGTTAACATCCATGCTTATGATCAATTCTAGGAGATTGAGGTCATGATAAAATGGGAAGCTGATCTGAAAGCCAATTGGCTAGAATTGGTTTGTTTTACCTGGATCCAAGGACATGAGTCATCTGACCATGGTCGCAATGTCTGCTACTTTTTATTTAAATTTAAATCTTTTTTAACCATTAAACTGTCAGTAAATGCTTGCTTATTTTATTGAATGTTGTTGACTGAAACTGTGCCAAATTTAATTTAATTAAATTTAACTGACCTGAACAATTAACGTGTATTTTGATTATGGCACATTATTAACCTTTATTTTAGAAGTTTTGTTTGAGAAATTTTTCAAATGAATTAAGCTTAATGTTAGAGTTAGAAGTAGGAAACTAGAACCCAAACAGTTTCTTCAGATCCAGTCACTGTTAAGTCTTCATTTAAATATCTTGCTGAATTCAGGAAGATATTAAGAAAAACGAAAACATAGCTCACCTGAGAGGAAGGTAAAAAATAGGACTGTCATGAAGTGAAAAGTAAAATTTTATTCAACTTAATCCATTTCCTTTTTTTCTCTTATCCCAATCTGCTTTTCATCTCAATATTTGGGGTTGCAAAGAATACATAGCTAAGGGGGTGAAAAATGTTCTCTCAGTTACCAATTTCTAAAAAGTATGTTCTCACTCATAAGCAAGACTTGAACAATTATCCTAACACTATAAGAAAGGGATTGGCATTAGTGGGAAACTGCCGGGGCGATGGGGGGGAATAGGATTGGCGGTTGAGGGAAACTGCCAGGGAAGGGAGGGGCACACCTCATGAACAAGGGTAACTGCATAATGAACATTTGTATACCTGACCCTGAATTGTACCCCACATCTTTAAAATAAAGAAAGAAAGACAAAAGAAAAGAAAAAGATGTTAGGCGAAATAGAGTAAAAATCTGCTTTTCTTTCCTTTTTTTAAAATGGAAAGTAGAGCCTTCATAATAGGTAAATCAGGTAAATAAGCAATAGGACATCTATTCAAATGAGATTAGATTGTTGTTCCATGGGAATTCTTCTTCTCACTTTTTAAGCAAAATTTTGCAAATGCAGGCATTCATTATTAATATAAATTTTCCAAAATACTATGTTCTGCTCTCCATCTTTGGTTTATTTTTAATTTAGAAATGTTTCTATTTTAAAGTTGTGGGGTACATTTCAGGGTTAGGTATACAAATATTCGCTGTGTAGGTACCCTTGTGCTTTCCATCTTTGTGTGGTCTGACTGCTTATACCTCTCTTTGAGTTTTTGGTTCTCTACCCGTCCTCCATACTGCCACCAGGGTATGCTTCCTACAGTCTTGCTTTGGGTATGCTTCTCAGTTATACCTCCCAATGATTTCTATGCCCACTACTAAATTAAGAACATTTTTATTCAGAATTCAAGGCTTTTCAATCTTTTCATTACCTCTCCTTTTCTCATCTTCCAATGAATCTATTTTGCTTCATTTAAATTGAGCCATCCTTATTCCTAGTCTATGAATTATATGTTTTTATTTTAGAAAAATCATTCTTGATTCAGAGAAAAGAGATGGAAAATATATAATAATACATCTTTAAATGAATTATTTCAGAATAAAATAATATAGATGCAAGAATAAGATATTCAATATATAATAAAGGCACTTTTTTAAAAAGAAAGGAAAATGTACCTCAAAATGCTGAATTTCAACAAAAATTTAGATATGTCTTGTTGAAGTTGCCAGAATCATCTAAGGGAAAAAATGAGAAAACAAGCATTAAACAAATACTATCATAAAGGATGCAACAATGTGCAACAAGCCTGAATATTCATGTTTAAAAATTAAATAAAAGAAAAAAATACCCTTACTTTAAAAAGTGAAGACAATATAATGATATGCCAAAAAATTACAAGTCTATCAACTGAAAATGTTGATTAGACAATAATAGTCAATGGAAATGCATATTGCGTTACAGGAATTGTTAGTAATATTAATTAAAAAACGTAAATTGAGAGACGCTAATAAATCAGGTACGTGTTCAGATTGAAAACATGCAGCAAAGACAAAACAGGGAGAAAGAGCCAAGGAATTGCATAATATTTATGTCTTTTGAGCTTCGGGAGTGAAAGGATCCACCTTAAAGAATCATTTTGAAAAAATAAATTTCATATTTAAATTAAGGCTGAATTTTGCAGGCTTTCCTTCTTATTGCAGTGGTAACAGGGCTCTCACCTTATGAAAATGATTTTATAATGAGAAAATGAGTCTGAGAATTAATTAGACAACTTATTTCTGGCAGAGCAAGATGTGATCTAGGTAATGGCATATTGGAGGAAATCTAGGGGGCAGTTTGGAAGGACGTGTGACTCTTGAAGAGGTCTAGATCATGAAGCGAAGACGTGGAATTTTGTAAAAAGGTTGATGGATATTGGACATAATATGTGCATGTTATTTTACCATAGGGCTAGATGTAACAGATGAAGATAAATCTGTAGCTGCAGATCCATATTATCGTACCTGTTCTAATAATTTGCATTGTTGTTTAAACGGTGTTTTTTTTAACCGAAAAAAGTGACAATATCCTTTACTTGTGTCAGAGTTTTAGCTGTGATGGAAGATTTTCCCCATGCTCTTCCCTGTAGGCTGTCAGGATTGCCACTGACTAAAGATGATAAGGAAGAAGTAGCCAAGAATTATTAAAAACTCCAAGGTAATTTGTGATTCATCTAGACACAAAACTGCTCTCTGATCTCCTAATTACGTGAAAATAAAAGCAACCACAAATTATAGTAAAAGGATTCAATTTCCAATAACAGCAAAGCATGAAAACTATTGAAAAGTTTAAATACGTTTTGGCTGTAAAAATAATTTCCTCCCTTAACTAGAAAGACTCTGCAGTCATGTGGCGTGAATGTAGGGATGGGACTGTCATTGGAGAGAGTATAGCTGCTGAAATTAAACAAATAAAAGCATTGAAACATTGTGAAAAATGTATTTAGAAGGTGGGGAGCTGGGCTGGCTCTGTGATAGATTGAACGGGACTGGGGCTTAGGGGGAGTGAAGCACGGTTGATGAATTACTGATGTGTGGACTAAGAAACAGAGAAGCGAAAAGTGCCGAAATCTAGGGTAGGAAACACATGAAAAATAGTAAGTTTGGGAAAGCACAGTCCCATTTTGGATAGCATCATGAAAGCTTAAGTCTACTAATTCCTCATAATGTACCACTCATGGTTCTAATTACTTTAGATGTATTAACTCAATTCAATCCTCATAACAACCTAATAAAACGTATTGAATTCATGATGCTCTTTAAAATCTTTGGTGCATAATTGAACACACACTGCATATTTCATTTACCATAGCACACTCCCATCAGAATCCAGGACAGCACCTTCTTTATAAATATATTACTATGTTTTATCAGAACACATATGAATATTTATACTGAGTGTTTTGAGGAGACCCGAAGAGTCCAGGATAGAGGAACTTGAAAGGTTTAAAGTTCTTTTGGAGCATCCAGGAAACAGCATCTGGAGAGGAATGAAATTCCAAGAAGACCCTGAAAGCCATGACTGGAAGGATGACCATTGTAGGGACAGGCAAAAGAAATAGAATCATAGTAGCTAATATGTACAGAGCATGTTCTGTGCCTGGAAAATGACATTCATTATTCCATTTAGTTTTTCCATTACCTCCATCAGAGTGTTTTCATACCCTCCATTTTCTAATTAAGAAACAGACTCTGTTGGTTACATCACAATGAAAGCAAATATCAATATCTCTGGACTGCTGCAGAGACACTAGGTTTCCATCACAACACAGTATGCAACATGGGGAGACGTAGAGTGAAAATGTGTGACTGACTTTATTATCTTTGTCACTCGCTATACTTAAGCAAGTAATTTAATTCTCACTTATTCCAAAAACAGTTATTGCATATGCATAGACACAGGTGAGTCTGCTATGTATTGGGATTAAAAGAATGCCTAAATAAAGTTTATATTCTCAAATAGCTTACAGGGAATATAGACAGCAGTTACAAAATAAGGTGATAATAGTTCTCAGGAGGGTTACAAAGAAGAGTCAGAGGTGAGATCTTGAGGGGCTGAAATCCAAGCTAAGAACTAAGGTGTAAATGGGACAAAGTGGGCACATTCTTAATAAAAAGTCAAGACAGGATGATCAAAGGCCTGCTTGAGGAATAAACACAGCATTGAAGACCACGATGTATTGCTGCGATCCGGTAATGCGGAAAAAGGAAGTATGGGGAAGTGGCCAGAAAAAGAAGATAAGCTGGATCAAGAAGGCGCTTCTATGTCACGTGGAGGACTCTTTGCTCTTGCATGCTGTACTACCCCACTCTTAGCATGTGGCTCACAAAATGAGATCAGAGCTTTCGTTCGTTTATTCAAGCATGCTCTTGGCAGAGGCTGTTGTCAAAATAGGTGTGAGCACATCGATAAGCTGAAGAGTGCGCTCCAAATGTTAAATATTATTTTGACTCTATACAAGGAAGATGGTTATTATTTTCAATTATATTACATACTCAGGGTTTGAATCCGAGTAAAATAAAGTTCGATTAGGGTTGCTGGCTTTCCAGAACTCAATTGCAATTGAGCAGTGGAGACAGCAATGACTTTTATTCGACTTTCTCAGGACGGTGCCAGGGAGTGGAAGGTGCCCAGGAATAAAGAAATCTTGGGTTTCAGTTCAGTCTCTCCTACTTCCAATACATTTCACATTGGAAACATTGTTTCCCTTCTCGAACTTTAATTTTTCCTCCTGCCAATTGTCCTCTTTAGCATGAGAAATTGGGAAGACAGGCTTGTATTGCCTCTCTTTGACTGTTTGACAAACTAAGATAAAAAATGTTGTTGTTTTCACTCTGAAGTTTTCTTTGCCCTCACCTATTGGAAGGTGTGGTTTACTTATTCTATTGACATTTGAGTTTGCAGAGTAGAAAAATGAGTGCAGCACGCATGATTAATATTAATAATGATAATAAAAGCTCCTACAAAGCTTTCCCACTAATCTTATATTATTCAGGCTCTGGCGCATAATGAACATTCTGAATATTTAATAACTCAAGGAAAGAAAACCCAGTTGAAAGAACATCTTGAGCTGTCATATATATGCATGAAAAAGACCCTTATCCCATGACAAGAGAGAACAGACTGGATCTGTCAACGGTAAAATACGACATTTTTACACCTTTAGTCAAATGTCACCATGGATTGCAAGTGACATCTTATAACAAAGAACAACTTCCTATACAATATGAAAAATATAAATCCTTCTTTTCCAGCCAGGAATTCATATCGAAAGGTCATTACAGTGCATATAAAATCCCACTGAAGCTACTTAATGCACTTCCTATTTTCACTCCATTATCATCAGGTAGTGAGAGTGGGCCTGGTATAATTAAAAGCAGATTGTGATTTGCATAGGCAGAGGCAAGAGAAAAGCAGTGAGGATTTGCTTGCGGAAAAATGATTGATCAACCAAGAAATAATGAGGAAATGGTGAAATTAAAATGTCTAGGCCTTTGCACTTTGTTTGTAGAAGGAAAGACTGTTTTCTGATTTTTCCTCCCTCCGTTCTCTCATACCACCTCCCCGTGACAAGGCACAGTCATTTCCTTAGGGCAACGGCATGTTCCTCCAAAGCACATAAAGACTTTATGAGATACAAAGTTTTCTTAAGAAAATTAGATTTTTCCAATTCAGTTCACCCTTGAAATGAAATTAGTTTGGTGTATTATGTGAAATGTGGCCTTTTTTCTTTCTTTGTATATTCAGCGTTTTGAATATAACAAGAGAATATTTTAGGGAAGGGAATAGACCTCTAAGCAATTGATTGTTATTTGGCAAGTGTGAAAAGCTACCATCAAAAGAAACCTTAGCCTACTTTGTCTACGGGATAAGCTATTGCACTGCATTTTTCCTTTTCATTTAAAAAGTGTCGCCTTTTCAAATCCGGTCTCACTGTTATATCGTCTTTGCTTTCATTGTGTAAGTATTCTTCCCTCAGAAAACAACAAAATACTATTCAGCGTTTCTTCTCATTTTTCATTCATTAATGTTAACCTGTTTATATTTGACCTGAGAGAGCAGGTAACAAATCCTCTAAAAACTACTGCAAGCTTGAATTTGCCAAATGTGTCTACATGTTACAGAACCATTGAGTGTTAAGTAGGATTTCTGTTTACCAATGTGTAGGGGCAAACACTAGCAGCCTTGGAGGTTCTAAAATCTGAAGGCTGGCAGGGATCTTATGAGTTAATTAGTCCATTTCCCTAATAGAACATAGGCATGAAACCAAACCAAGAATGAGACACAGAAATCCATTTAATTATAAATGTCAAAATGTATAAAGTATGTAAAAATTGTGCTCTTCTACTCTGATTTTTCCAAACCTAGGTACATTTTACTATGCCTGGCAGTGTTCTTCGTTGTATAGAATACCTGTTTCACAAAAGATGCCAGATGCAGGTGCTGAAAGTGAAGGAGGAATGATTGCTTATGTACTGTGCTGATAACCCCGAGACTACAATATACATGTAAGAAAACTAGAAAAATACTTTAAATGCTAACAAGGATTACTTCCAGATGTTGGAACATGGGTGACTTTTTTTCATTTAAATGATAAGATTTTGTCATAATTGAACACTTTACAATTGGTTGGGCCCGGTGGCTCACACCTGAAATCCCAGCACTGTGGGAAACCAAGGCAAGAGGATTGCTTGAGCTAAGGAGTTCGAGACCCGCCTGGACAACATAATGAGACCTCGTCTCTACAAAAAAATCAAATAATAAGCCAAGTGTGGTGGCATGCATCTGTAGTCCCAGCTACCTAGGAGGCTGAGGCAGAAGTATCTCCTGAGCCCAGGAGGTTGACGCTGCGGTGAGCTGTGATTGTGCCACTGCACTCCAGTCTGGGTGACAGAGTAAGATTCCAACTCAAAAAAAAAAAAAAAGGAAAAGAAAAGAAACCCAAAAACTTTACTGTGTAATTGCCTCTCGGACTGCTGGCTAAGATTAAAGGTAGTGTAGAAATCTTTTTATTCTAAAAACTATACAGTGCAAAATATATATTTAAGTCAAATTTCCTACCACTTCATATTACATCATTTCTGTGTTCATGTATAAAATTAGCAAAAACTCCCTAGTTCAACTAAGTTGAGAAGTTTCAAGCACAAATATTGTCTACATGATATACTCATAGTCCATTCATTCATGTATTCAATAGCATTTCTCAGTGCTTGCAAAACGCCTAACATGTTGCCAGGCATTTAGAAAGTTACGGACAAATGTTTATTACATTTAAAAAGCAGAATGTAAGGCACATCCCTCGGGAATATGATTATTGAAATAATCATGACAGCTTCCTTTCCCTGTAAATAATCACTATAAAACATATATGTAAACATATACACATGCATTGTGTATATGCATAAAAACACACATACTCTATATAAGTTCTGGCAGATCAGGGGAGGTCTCATGGCTACCTAAAGTTCCAGATATTATTGATTAACTTTGGAGAATCTGACAACTAATTTATTTAATTTTTTTTATAAAAGAGAAGATATCCCATGATTTCACTTAGATGTGGAATCTAAAAAAGTTGAAATATCCTATTGCTTAGTGCTGTAGCTTATTTGTTTGTCTAGAATAAGAGGTTAGAATGGTGGCTACCAGAAGGTAGGGCTGGGATTTGAAAGATGCTACTCCAAGGATACAAAATTTCAGTTGTGAGAAATAAGTTTAAGAGAGCTATCGTACATCATAGTGACTTTGTTTAATAAAAAAACTGTATACTTAAAAATTGCCTCAAAAAAAGTCGAGTTTAAATATTCTCACCACAAAAGAATAAGTGTGTGAGGTAGTGCAGATGTTAATTAGCTTGGTTTAGCCATTCCACAATGTACAGAAAACATCATGTTGTACATCATAAATCTATACAAGTTTATTATCAGTTAAAATATAAATAAATGAACAATGTTTTTTAAAAGGAAATACATTCTATTGTTATGGTATATTCTGTCATTTTGACTATCCCTTATAGCTAATAGTTCCTCATGGGGTTCATAGAAAAACAGCACCCCAACAGATGCAAAATAGTAAGTAAAAGAACATTTCCAATACAGCAATGAGGACAATAACAGCCTCCCTTGAAGACAGTATATTGGAGTGCCTGGCACTGGTCTAAAGCACACAGACTTTTTTTTCCCCTCCAGATTATTACGTATAATTATTCTCATTTTACAAATAATGAAATTGAGGTAGAGAAAGCTAGAGGTGTTTCCCAGGTCACTCCATTGGCCAATGGAAAGGCTAGATTAGAACTGGGTGAATAAGAATCCAAAGTCTGACACTTCCACTTCAGCATGCCACAATAAGGTTGAGGCTATAAGAATCTCATTTAAATTGGTCTAAACGTATTTTATTATACTAGGTATATATACTGAATGATATAGGTAGTGCATATCTAAAGTAGGAATGCAAAGTAAATGAAGCCATAAATGCACCATGCATCTTAAGAGCTCGAAAAGTAACAATGTGGCACACATACACAATGGAATATTATGCAGCCACAAAGAAGGACAAATATATGGACTCTTGGATGGATTTGGAGTCTATCATACCCAGTGATTTATCGCAGAAACAAAAAACTGAGTTCCATATGTTCTCACTCATAAGTGGACCTTGAACAATTATAATGCTATAAGAAAGCGATTGGCAGTAGTGGAAAACTGTCAGGGGAGGAGGGTGGGACTGGCAGTTGAGGGAAACTGCTAGGGGAGGGAGGGACATACCTCATCAACAAGGGTAACTGCATGATCAATGTTTATATACCTAACCCTGAATTGTACCCCGCATCTCTATAATAATAAATAAATAAATAAATAAAAAGAAAAGTGTCAATATAGTTTTGAGCATGTGTTCTACTTCTGTCACTTTCCTCTGT
>CAUYQG010034575.1:0-21204 GCA_963574415.1 Tarsius wallacei | reverse complement strand
CTCAAGAGAGGGGTCTAAACAATCCCTTACTAGGTTCCACAGAGAAAAAGCATCTACTGGCATGGCTTCAGGACCTTGCGCTTGATAATAATTCTTCAAACAACTACCCACCTTTTCCCAGGTTACCAGATTAACTGTCCCAGCCTCGGGAAATCAGGGACATACTTCCTCTACCAACTGCAAAAATCGATCTAATTGTTATCTGCCATCTTAGTTCCTGTAGCTTTCAGCATAGATTTTAACATCTGCACAAGAGAGTGCGTTCCTTAGAATGTAAATGTCCCATGCATTACTCCCAACGATGATTCCTATCCCCTCGGCTATTTACTCAATGAATCAAAATGCTGCACAAGAAACGCTGGCCTCCACAAGGGCTCCTCTCCAGCCAATGCCAATCCCCAGTACTCAGGTCCCTGTTTGAGTGCCACTTATGGAGTTTCAGCCTCCCCTGAGCAGGGCTTGAGGTGGGGGGAGGGAATGAGGAAAGAAAGAAACAAAGAAACAGTGGGATTGAGAGGGCTCTCTCCCAGGTAGCAAGGAGCAAAAGAGAGCAAGTTTATTTTCACAGCATGCCTCTTATATAGGGCAAAATCACACAAAGGAGGGCAAAACCACACAAGCAGGATATATGTTGATGTCTAAACTAAATCACACAAGCAGGGTAAGTATTGACGACTAAACTATCCATATCTTAACATATAGGCTTTCTAAGTTAAAAGCAAGGCAATCACTTAAGATAAACAGCCTTGGGCCAAACTTGGCACTGCTCTGCTATCCATAGAAATGTAATCAAAGGTCAGGGGAGACAAAGGAAATGTAGGCTTGGTTCCTTGAACACAAGTCAAGAAACATAAGGACCTTGTCAGCTTATGCTCTGGTTTCCTTCACCTTCCAAGAAGCTGGAACTGCAGGCATGCACCACCATCCTCATATATTCTGTGATTTATTGTAGAGACAAACAAGGTCTCACCAAGTTACACATGCTGGTCTTGAACCTGCGGGTTCAGGCAATCATCTCTCCTTGGCCTCCAAAATTGGTGATTTATACGCTTGAGCTACAGTGTCCAGCCTTTGTTTGTTAATGGATATTTGGGTTGCTTCCATGGTTTAACTCTTGTGAATAATGCTGCTATGAACTTGGTTGTGCACATGTCTCTTTGAGATGCTTCTTTCTATTCTTTTGGTTTATGCCCAGAAGTAGAATTGCTAGATCATATGGTGATTTTATTATTAATTTTTTGATGAACTGTTTTTACAGCAACTGCACCTTTGACATTCCTACCAAGAGTACGCAGTGTTCCAGTTCCTCTACATCCTGTCAATACTTACTGTTTCTCTTTTGTTTTGTTTGGTGGGTGTGAGGTGTGTCATAGATTTTTATTTTTCTTCTTGGCCTAAAGTATATGTACCATTTTCTGAATAAAAGGTGTTTACTTTATCAAAGTATAATTTATATAATCCCTGAAATGCATCTCTCTGGTCCTCATAGATTTCTCCAAGCATATATGCTTGGTGACAAATGTTCAATGATTTCCTGTTTACAGAATATCAAGGTACCAAACCAGATTCAGTCTTCCATTCGGAGCAAGGAGAACTCCCATGGATAGAAAAGTTACAGTCCATTGTCAAACGGGTCCAGGTAAGTGATTGAAAAACTAAAATGGTGAGGAATTGAAGAGTTGACCCTTGTGAAATTTTGTTTAGAGAACCTTTCTTTTACTAGTTGATGACCCACAAACTTAACTAACACCTTTGCAAGTCTGTCTTCATTGTTAATTGGACTCTTTTGTCTGCTATCAAAGATGATGTCTTCCATTTTTCTATTTTCTGGTTCTGATTGTGTATAGTCTATCTCATCTAGGACCCTGAGTTCTCACCTGACTCCATTTTTCCCAGCCTGCTCTGGATTGTCTCACCTCCTGTTCTCTGCCTTACTTGCCTTAAAATTCCCTTCACTACCCTCCTACATTATTTTACTCTAACCCTCCTTACACATAGAGCCTTGTCCCTTTTAAAGCGCTGATTTTCTTCCCTGATAATCACCTCACTTTAGTTCATGCAAAAGCCCCTCACACCTAATCTCTTAGAGCATCCCTATGCTTATTCTCATGCTGTTCTCCTGCCTTCCTAGTTTCTGATTTTTTATCTCCTGCTGATTGTTCTATTAAAAGTTATATTTGTTCTCAAGGCCTGAGGTCTCTGTCCTTGGCTAGAGTCTCCCAGATTGACATCCCTAGTACTACTAATGTCTAATCTGCACCCTCATCCCCTGTATGTTGCCAGTCACTAGGACAGAATTTCTCAATTCTCTATGTGAAAGCAGAATGCTTTCGCCCAGATATTTCTCCCATTATAGAGTATGTTTATATATACTAAAGATTTAAGCTCTTCTTCAAACAGATAGCTTCGAGTCGACACCTCCCTTTCTGTAGTCTCACCTGCACTCTAATTCTATATTTTGCCTGCATCCAGGACAATTTTCCTGTGATTTCTTATTTCTTCAGTTTCAGTGTTAGAAACTTGAGTCACTAGGTGCAGTGGCCAGTCTGTAATTCCAGCACTTTGGGAGGCAGAGGCAAGAGAATTGCTGGAGGTGATACGAGAGCATTGCCAGAAGCTGAGGTGAGAGGATTGCCTGAGCCCAGGGTTTCAAGACCAGCTAGGGCAACTTGATGATACCTCATCTCTAAAACAGTAAATTTTTAAAAATTAGCTGGGTATGGTAGCACACACCTGTAGTTCTGGCTATTTGGGAGACTGAAGAAGGATTGCCTGTGCCCAGCAGGTCAAGGCTGCAGTGGCCATGAGCATGCCACTGCACTCCAGCCTGGGTGACAGAGTGAGACTCCAACTCAAAAAAAAAAGAGAGAGACTGGGGTCATCTTTCCTCCTGGCAATTACTTTCACTCTTTGGGGATTCTATTTAGCTTCTGTTATTTTGCTCTACATTCTGGTGGCCAGTCACTTTTAAATCACTGTGAGTCTTACTGTTGACTCTTCTATTTCTGAATGTCTCTGCTACTCATGTTAATTTTTATTGTTTTGAAAATGCTTTTTGAAAATTTCACGTATTTTTGAAAGTGGCTTTCTGCAGTGCCCCCATGCCACATATACTGATCTGCTTTTCTGTTAATTCCTTTTGATTTCATAGCTACATTCCTCATTGAGTAGGGAACATTAAAGCCATGGAACTTGAGGAGAAGACTTGAGGAGTGAGTGTTGGCTGAAAAAGCAAGAGGTCCACATATATTTAGAGATTGGGAAAAACCAAGTCAAGTAGAATAAGTGTCCAGCCCATGGTTGAAGAGTGGAAAATGTCCCAGAAACAAGTTACAAAATTATTCTAAGAAGAAGGAAGTGATAATATTTTGTTGAATGCTATAAATGATATCAAATAACATGAGGGCTGACATCAGTGCCTTTGATCATGTGCCATTTTTACATCCAGATACTTCCCTTTTCCGTGAGCTCTCGTTTGTACCTCCATGTAGTTTTTGACTACTCCAGGGCACTCGGGGAACTCCCACCTTCCTGACTTCTGTCTGCTTTGTGCCTATGTCGCACTGATGCAACAATGTTTCTGTATTATATGTGTATTATTTTACTGGTTGGTGTGAGGCTACTTTTTCCATATAAAGAAAAGTGTCTGTGTCTTATCCTTCTTTATTTAGTGTGTTCTACACAGTAATTCACTGACAACAGCTTTAATCACATCTTTCTTGAATGCAGGCTTCCATTTGCTTCATTTCTGTTTCACAATTTTATTTTTATATCATGAATGTGTGTAGGTTAGTGGAAGCATTTCCATATTGCAGGTTGTCTGTCTTGATATGCTACTATTGATTTGCTAGATAGGAGGAGGGACCTGAACATATGAAGTTAGAAATGCATTATTTATGGGGGAAGTCAGAAGAAGAGGTATATAGGGTAAGATCTAGAAGGTCAAAGCAGTGGTGCTCTGTTCACAGGAAATTTGGATGTGCTTCCTCTCACCATGTGGATGAGTTGACCAACATGGAAGCTCTCTCAATTCTTGAGTTTTAGAGATTTTTGTAGAAGCCTCATTAGATAGGCATGATCAGCTATTAATTCAGTCTCTAGCCCTTCTCTCCTTCTTGGAGGTGGTGACCAGAACCCATCCTGAAGCTATCCAAGAGCCCATCAAATGTTGTCTTGTTAGAACAAATCATGCTCCTATCACCCAGGAAATTCAAGGGATTTATGAGCTGTGTCAGGGACCAGAGTCAGAGAACAAATATTAGAATAAAAATGGTCCTGGAATCGCTATCACTTAGGAAATCGCAAGGGACTTATTATCACAATATTTCAGCTCCTACATAGAAAGTTGGACAATTGACTACAGTAATACACTAAATGGCATTTTAAGAAAGTTTAGTTTGGTGTACAGTTAGAATGAGAAAAGAAAGATTTAGTAACAAGGTGATTACTAAATATTTTACCCTAGTAATCTAGGAATGAGATGCTGTGTGTTCTGTATTCTGATTTTCCAATTCCAAACCTTAGTTACTAAAACCCGTGTTCCTTATTTACTTTATTAACTTAGACATTACTTCTGGGTAATCTTTTTATATTATATGTGCATGTCTGTGTATCCAAACTCTTAAACTTGGGGTGCATGAAGCTCTTTGCCTAGGCCCATCTCATTTTCTCTCTACTTAGATTATCTCATCTAATCTCATGCTGTTCCAAATGTTTAAATAACATATATGTACTCATAACTAAATTGTTATCTTAAGCCTGGAACTTTCTCCACACTCATGGATATAACAGTGTACTTTCATAGTCTTTCTTTTTCTTTTTTTTTTTTTTGAGTTGGAGTCTCACTCTGTCACCCAGACTGGAGTGCAGTGGCCGCTCCCGGCCACCGCAGCCTCGACCTGCTGGGCTCCAGTGATCCTTCCTCCTCAGATTTCCAAGTAGCCGGAAATACAGGGGGGCACTACCACACCCAGCTAATTATTTGATTTATTGTGGAAATGAGGTCTCGCTTGCCCAGGTGGGTCTCGAACCCACGGGCTCAGGCAATCTACTCACCTCAGCATCCCAAGGCACAGGATTACAGGTTGAGCCACCGAGCCCGGCTCATAGTCTTTTTAAAATATGGATAGTTCATCTAAAACCTGGTAGACTTCTATGTGGAACTGTACATTCCCCCAGGCGCCAGACCTGTGCTCCTATTCTTCCTCATTTTATTAAATGGCACCAGCACCTCCATAGATATGTATGATGCATACTGAGAGACTATAATAAATTATTTCCCCTTCTACCTCCAATATTCACTCTAAAAGTGAATGTTCTCTTTTCCTCCCTCATACTATGTGCTTTGTCACTTCTCTCCATCTGCATTGTAATCATGCATGCTTAAAATACCTGAACACTGTCATAGCCTCCTGTCTAGTCTCTTCTATAATTTCATCTCTGCAACTCATTTTCCATTGAACAGTAATGTTTTATATCTGTCAATTCAGAACATGCTGTTTTCTTGCCAAAAAATGTTTTGTGGTGTACTGCTCTCAATTCTGTCAGCCTCACCAATCTTACATACTTCTGTGTCACTCAAATTTGGGATATTGCAGGAACACTAGTGTCTCTTATGTTCCTTTATCATGACTGTTTTCACCTCTGGGTTTTGACGCGGCTGTTACCTTTGATTGACATGTTCTTTAATGTCCTTTGCATAATATTACTCCTTCTTATCTTATGATGTCTGCTTTCCTTTTTTTTCTTGTGGATTTCTAAGGTTGACCTAACACTACTTTATCACCTCCTTTGTACTGTTTTTCACATTCTCAAATTTACTTAATTCTTTTCTTAACTATTAATTCTATTTACTAGCATGACAGCTTCATGGACACACAAAATATATTATTAGTCACTTTAGCATCTCAAATATCACCCCATCCAAAGTTTGTTGATTGAATGGATCGATGCCCTCCATCTGGTTTTGATCTGTTCAGTCTCAGTGTTTTTCTATTTCTACTTCCATCCTCATTTTGCAATGCTCTTTTGGAAAGAATTTCAAGAAATATTTATTTATTATGGGCTGTTTACAAATGTTGCTAACATACTTTTTTTTCCTTTTGCTCTTTTGGTGTGGTGTCTTTTCCTAGAGCATTGGATAAGTCCTCTTAGACTGAGACCTTATAAAAGCCAGTCAAAAACAAAATTTTTGTAACTCTTGTGTCCTCTGCAAAAAAAAAAAAATCATGGATTTTTTTTATAGTAGAAATAGGGGAGGTCGAACATATGCAGTGGCACACAAAAAAACCATCATGAGCTTAAAAGTTTAAAAAGATATCAGCAAATTTGCCCTTGGAAATAATTTTGGTTTATGCAGAACTATTGGTTCTTTAACAGAAAAGTACAAGAAACTTGGCTCACATCATAAGAGTTTGAAATCTCTTTTAGGTTTTGTAATCCAGAATAGAAGATATGCAGAAAAGGATTCTGATGGTTGGGTCGACGTGGGAATTCATGTCTCCCTATCAAGCATGACAAAACTCTTTCTGTAATTAAATTCCACGGAAGTGTTAGCCCCAGTACCACTAAATCACAGCTGAATGACTATCAGAAAACGTATACAGGAGAGAATTCATATGAATGCAATGAGTGTGGAAAAGTCTTCTCCGGGAAAACACAGCTCGTTAGACATCAAAGACCCAAAAGATGAGAGAAACACCATGGATGCAATGAATGTGGGAAAACATTCATGAGGAAGATTCATATGCTGAGCATCAGAGAACACACAGAGGAGAGAAACCCCGTGAATGTAATGAGTGTGAGAAATCCTTCTCCAGAAAGTTGGAGAAGGTACACAAGGTACATTGGTGAACTCATACAGGAGAGAAATCATTTGGATGCAGTGAATGTGGGAAAGCCTTCAGTCAGAATTCTCAGCTCTCTAGACACCAGTGTTATCACACTGGAGAGAAACTCTCTGGATGCAGTCTGTGTGGGAAAGTCTTTTCCAAAAGACACATCTCACTGTACAGCAGAGGTTTCATACAGGAGAGAAGCCTTATGAATGCACTGAATGTGGAAGAACCTTCCATCTATAGTCAGAGCTAACCTAATTTCAGAGAATTCATAGAGGAGAGAAGCCTTATGAATGTAATGAGTGCAGCAAAGCCTTTAGAAGCAAGTCAGATCTCATTTGACATCTGGGAACTCATACTGGAGAGAGTCCTTGTTCATGCATTGAATGTGACAAAGCCTTTGCCCATTAGTCATTCCTTATTGAATATAAGAAAATTCACACAGGAGAGAAAACTATGCCTTCACTGAAAGTGGAGAAACTTTGCTTGGGGAGTCAAAGCTCTTTATACATGAAAGAATTTATACAAGGAGAAAACTCTATGAACATAGTTCCTGTAGCAATGCATTCTTCAGGTACCCATCTGTTATTAAACATCATTGAACTCCTAGCAGATAAAATGTAATTGTGCTACAGCCTTTTCCTAGCAGTCAAGCCTTAGTAGCTAATCAGGAATTTGAATAAGAATAAGCCTTTTATGTTACAGATTTTTGTAAGAAAAAAATATTCTGACACTGGAAGGTGGAAAAGTCTTTAGCTGTAATTGTTCAACCCGCATATATGTCAAAGGTCTCACTTGCGGAAGAAACACTATGAATGCAGAAGTTGGAGAGGACACCTTTGTGAGAAGTTAGATTTATTACGCTTTAGTGCAACCATATTGGGGAGAAATGTAGCTATTACTGGGAAGCTTTTGCTTGAAGATATATCTCAATTCATATCAATTCTCAGAGGCATAGTTAGGAAATGATGTGTGGTATTTTTAGTTGTAAATTGTACTTCTTCATGTGTCAAACATAGAAAGGCAGCTGAAAAAAGAAATACAGAAAATATTTTCAGTAAAAGGTGGAAGAATTTATTGTACAAAAGTGAATGCTTAAAAGTAAGAAACAAAGAAAATTCACCAAACTAACTTATGCATTGCACTTTTATACCTTGGGAGTCTTGGAAAGTCTCCTTTTATGAATTAACTCTCTTTTTTTTCTTCTTTGTGTTGGAGTCTCACTCTGTTGCCCATGCTGAAGTTCAGTGAAACAATCACAGTCAACCAAGTGTCTACCTGCTGAGCTCCATGATCAGGCCACCTCAGGCTTCAAAGGTGCTGGACCTACACGTGCAGCTAATTTTTTTTTTTTTTATTGTAGAGAGGAGGTCTCACCAAGTTGTCCAGGCTAGTCTAGAACCTGAAAGCTCAGGCCATCCTCTCACCTTACCTCCAAAATTGCTGGAATTGCAGGCTGAGCCACTGTGCCTGGCCAATAAATTAACTTTTAAACACCAGCTTTTGTATTACGTAATGAAAGCCTATGAATGCAATGCATATGGAAGTACAACTCTGCTAGTTTTTTAAGGCTGCTGTACCTAACTACCACAAATTTGTTATCTTGTAATAACAACGTTGTTATGTTACAGTTCTGGAGCTCTGCAGTTCAATTTCAGGTCACTGGAGTCAAATTGTTGGCAGAACTGTTATTTCTTTTTGAAGGCTCAGAGGAGAGTCTCTTTGCTTGCCCCTCCAGCTTCTAGAAGCTGTCCAAGTTCTGTGGTATGTGGCCTTTCACTGGCCACTCAGTTATTATATCACTCTAACACCAATTCTTTCATCTCCCTCTTTATGTTTAAGGACCCTTGTGGTTATACTGGAAACATTAACGTAAACCAGGATAATCTCAGTTTTAAAATAATCTGATTAGCATACTTAATTTTATCTGCTACCTTAATACCCCTTTATCAATGTAACATATTCCCAGGTTCTTGAGGATTCAGATATGGACATCTTTGGGAGGTCATTATTCTTCCTGCCACAATATCATTAGATGTCAGAGAAATCACACTGTGATGAACTCTCACCTAACCATTAGTAAACTTGGAAAAACATGTTCCCAAATAAGTAATTATCTATAATGATTATGATTAAAATTTATTAATGCATTTTTCCATAATTAGGGACTATTAGACTGGGATAGCTATATGTGTGCATAGTGGAATGCATTATAAATATTTGAATGAAATTATTAGCCCTGGAAAGGAACTCTAAAATAACCTAAAAGAACATGAGGTTCACGTTGCTTGATGTGTTTCCAAACATGTTTACGTATTCCAAAATTGTGCAAATTGACATATTTTAAACATGAATGTATTTAACTTTGATGTATTTAGATATTGAATGTTTTTTTCTATCCAGTTCCAACAATCACTTTTTCTTTAAGTGATATATATCTCCACATACCTTAAATATCTTTAAAAAAATACACAAAATATATGAATGAACTTTTTCATATATTGGGAAGTATTGAACGTCTGACAGCTTTCCCTGAAAGAAACAAAACAAATGAAATGAGCAAAAATCTTCCATTCTATGCTGTGAGGGTCCCAGTTTCCTGCCTGGAGAAAACATCTGTACAATAGAGAGGAAAAGCCCAAGCAGATCCCAGCTGTCTCTCTGAATTGAGACAGAGGTTAGAGTTTAAGAAACTTAACATTGCCTAAATTTATTGGTCAGATTACTGGAGAAGAGATATACTCTGACAGAGAGAATTCTAGAGAGCTTCTCCACAAGCCTTTCTTTAAGTCAAAATTCAATACTCGTATGTGAGAAACCCTGTAATTCCCCAGGTTAGAGGAGGAAGTATTAGAAATGAACAGACAGAAAAGCCCTTGGTGCTTATAGAAGGTTGGGAATAATTTGTGTTTCTATCAGCTAGACTGGAAGTGCCTCTTAACATTTGGAGAATTGGCAGTTGATTTTTTAAAGAGTTTTGCCACAGTGGATGGAAAATATTAACAGGAGACTAAAGTCTGTTTGGAGCCTCCTCACAAAGCAACCATGCAGACCAGTAAAGGACCAAATTTTCCAAATAATTTAGAAAATTCCCAGAGCAGACCCCTATAATTAAAGAAATGGAAAGCAATTCATTGATCAATTTCTCCTTTTGATCTGTTCAGTCTCAGTGTTTTTCTATTTCTACTTTCTTCCTTATTTTGCAAGATTCTATTAAGAAAGTCTCTCTAGTAATACTATTTATCATGGACTGTTTAAAATTGTTGTTAACACAGCTTTTTTTCCCCCATTTGCTGTTTTAGTGTACTATCTTTTATTAATTCAGCATCAATCTTTGACTGAGATCTCATAAAAGTAAGCCAAAACCACAACATTTTTGCACCTCCTGCATCCTCTGCAAGAAAAAAAATCATGAATATTTTAATTGTTATTTTTTTCAAGAAGAAGTATGGGAGGGTGAGCATATACAGTGGTACCCAGAAAACAAAAATGAGCTTAAAAGTTTAGAAAGATATTAGAAAATTGGCCCTTGAAAATTATTCTGATTTATGTTAGAGTGCTGCTTTTTATCACAAAGGTACAATAAATTTGGCTGACATTGTAAAAGTTTTAAATTTCTTTTAGGTTTTGTAAACTGGAATAGATCATATGCAGAAAACGATTCTGAGGACTACGGTAGATATGGGAAGTCATGTCTCCCTAACAAGTATGACAAAACTCTTACCTGAATTAAATACCACAGATGTGTTAAACCCAGTAACACTCAATCACAGCTCAAAGACTATCATAAAATGTATACAGGAGAGAAGCCACTTGAATGCAGTGAGTGTTGGAAAGCCTTCTCTAGGAAAGCACAGTTTGTTAGACATCAAAGAACCAAAAGAGGAGAGAGACCCCATTGATGCAATGAATGTGAAAAAACCTTCCTGAGAAAGGTTCAGCTCATTGAACATCAGCAATCTCATACAGGAGAGAAGCCTTATAAAAGCACTGAATGTGCACAAGCATTTTCCCAAAGACATATCTCATTGTACACCAGAGAGTTCATACAGGAGCCAAGTCTTATAAGTGCACTAAGTGTGGAAAAGCCTTATCCCAAAAGACACATCTCACTTTGCATCAGAGACTTCATACAGGAGAAAAGCCTTATGAATGCATGAATGTGGAAGAATCTTCTATTTTAAGTATGAGTTTACCATACATCAGACACTTCATAAAGGATAGAAACCTTATGAATGTACTGAGTGAGGCTAAGCTTTTAGAAGAAAGTCAAAGCTTCTTTATCATCTGCGAACACATACAGAAGAGAAATCATATAAATGAATTGTCTGTGGGAATTCCTGTTCCCAAAAGGCATATCTCAATGTACACCAGAAAGTTCATACAGGAGAGAAGCCATATGAATGCAGTGAGTATGGGAATTTCTTCTCCAGGAAAGCATAGCTCATTAAACATCAAAGAAACAAAGAGGAGAGAAACCCCATGGAGGTAATGAATGTGGAAAACATTCATGAGAAAGATTCACCTCATGAACTTCAGAGAACTCACACAGGAGAGCAATCCTGTGAATGTAATGAGTGTGAGAAAGCCTTCTCCAGAAAGTCGTAGCTCGTGGTACATCGGGAAACTCATACAGGAGAGAAGTTGCACAGATGCAGTGAATGTGGGAAAGACATCAGGCAGAAGTCCCAACTCGCTATGCACCAGCGAATTCACACTGGAGAGAAACTGTATGGGTGTAGTGTGTGTGGGAAAGTCTTTTCACAAAATGCACATCTCACTGTACACCAGAGACTTCATAGAGGAGAAAAGTCTTATGATTATAATGATTGCAGCATAGCGATAAGATGCAAGTCAGAGCCCAATCAACATCTGTGAACTCATACTGGAGAGAGACCTTGTTCATGTAGTGAAAGTTGTAAAGCCTTTGCCCACAAGTCAGTCCTTATTGAACATAAGAAAATACACAGGAGAGAAAGTTATGCATTCACTGAAGGTGGAGAAACCTTCCTTGGGAAGTCAGCTCTTTATATACGAATGAACTCATACAAGGAGAAAACCCGATGAACACAGTTCCTGTGGCAATGCCTTCTTCAGGTACCCAAAACCTTAATAAATATCAGTGAACTCCTAAGGGATAAAATGTTGTTGATTATGGAACAGCCTTTTCCATGAAGTCAAGCCTTAGCAGCTAATCAAGAATTTGAACAGGGAATAAACCTTGGAAATGAAGTGAATGTGACCCTTCAGTAGTAAATTATGTCTTATATGTTACAGATATGTAGGAAAAAAATTCCTCTGACACCAGAAATGTGGAAAAGTCTTTAGTTAGAATCCTTCAACCATTATATGTATCAGCGCTCACTTGGGGGAAGAAACACTGTGAATGCAGAAGATGAAGAGGACAGCTTTGTGAGAAGTTAGATTTATTAAACATCAGTGCAATCATATTGGGTAGAAATGCAGCTATTATGGGGAAGCCTTTGCCTGGAGGTGATATCTCTATTGGTATCAAATCTTAGTGGAATAATTAGGAAAAGCTGTGTGGTGTAGAGACAATGATGAAAGGCACCTGTATTGACAATAGATGCAGAAAATATTTTTAGTAAAATGTGGGAGAATTTATTATACAAAAGCGAATTGCCTAAGAGTAAGAAACAAAGGAAATTCACCAAACTAACTCAGGTATTGCACTATTATACCTTGGGAGTCTTGGAAAGACTCCTTTTATCAATTAACTCTTAAACACTAGCATTTGTGTTTCCTAATGAAAGTCTATGAATACGATGCATGTGAAACTACACCTATGTCAGTTTTCTTAGGCTGCTGAACCTAAATACCACAAATTTACTATCTTAAAACAACAAAGAGTTACTATGTTACAGTTCTGGAGCTCTGCACTTCAATATCAGGTCACCGGAGTCAAATTGTTGGCAGAACTGTTATTTCTTTTAGGAGGCTGTAGGGGAGTCTCTTTCCTTGCCCTTTCAGCTTCTAGAAACTTTCCTAATTCTGTAGTGTGTGGAATTTCAATGGTCAGTCAGCTCTTACATCACTCTGACACTGATTCTTCTGCCTCTCTCTTTCTGTTTAAAGATCCCTGTTTTTACACTGAAAACATTCGGGTAAACCAGAATCATCTCAATGTCTTACAATACTCTGACTAGCAACCTCAATTTCATTTGCTATCTTAAATTCCCTTTGCCAGTGTAACATATTCAAGGCTCTTGGAATTAAAATATGGACATCTTTCAGAGGCCATGTTCTGCCTAGCACAATATCATTAGACGTTAGAGAATTCACCATGTGATAAACACTCATCTAACTATTACGTACATTTGGAAAAGCATGTTCCCAGATAAGTAATTATCGATAATGATTATAATCCAAATTTATTAACGTGTTATGCCATAATTAGAGACTCTTAGACTGAAATTGTTATATATGTGCATGGTGGAATGCATTTTAAATATTTGAATCAAATTGTCAGCTCTGGAAAAGAACTCTTAAATATCCTTTAAAAAAAATGAGATTCATGTTGCTTGACATGTTTCCAAACATATTTATCTATTCCAATATTGTATAGATTGGCATATTTTAAATATAGAATATATTTGACATGATGTATTTGGATACTGACTAATGTTTTCTGTTGCCGGTTCCAACAATCCCTTTTTGTGTGTGTGTCATATATATATATATCTCCACATACCTTAAATATCCTTTAAAAATATACAAAATATATCAATGAGCTTTTTCATATATTGGGAAATAGAGATCTTCTGACAGCTTTCCCTGAAAGAAAGGAAACAAATGAAATGAGCAAGAATCTTCTAATCATTGTGTTATTTGATTTTTTGAGTGTAGGTGCCTGTAGAAAATTTCTGGTTTGCAGCATAGAGAGGAAAATATCACCCAGATTCCAGCTGTCTTTCTGAGTTGAGACAGAGTTAGATTTGAGAAAATTTTATTTGCCTAAATTTACGGGTCAGATTACTGGAAAAGAGATATACTCTGTGAAAGAGAATTCTGGAACATTTTCCCACAAGCCATTCTGTAAGTCATAATTCAGCACATATATGTGAAGAACCCCTTTAGTCCCAGGCTACAGAAGGAACCATTAGAAATGTACAGACAGAAAAATTCCTGGCACTCATATGTAGTTGGGAATAATTTGTGTTTCTACCAGCTAGACAGAAAGTTTTCACAAACATTTGGAGAATTGGCAGTCCATTTTTAAAAGACTGTTGTCTCAGTGGGTGGCTCATATTAACTGAATAGTAAAGGCTGCTTTGAGCCCTCATCACAACACATTCATATTTGCCACACAAGGACCAAATTTTACAAGTAATTTAGGAAATTCTCTGAGCAGAGCCCAATAATTAAAGGAATAAAAAGCAATTCTTTATTCAATATGTAAAATTTAGTATATCTGGCATCTAATCAAAACTTAGGTATAGAAAAGGAGGAAAGTCTGGTCCGTAACATGAAGAAAAGTCAACAAAAAGAGAACCATATGTGACAGAAAATTAGCAGAAAAACATGATAAAAACAGTTGTCACAAGTATTCCATATTAGCCAGTCATGGTGGCTCATGCCTGTGATGTCAGCACTTTGGGAGGCCTAGCCAGAAGTTTCATTGAGCCCAGATTTTAGAGACCAGCCTAGGCAACATAGAGAGAACTTATCTTCACAGAAAATAAAAATAAAAAAATTAGTCAGATATGGGGGCATGTTCCTGTGGTCTCAACTACTTGGGAGGCTGAGGAGGAAGTGTCACTTAAACCCAGGAGATTGAGGCTGTGGTGAGCTGTGACCATGCCCTGCATATCAGTCTAAGTAACAAAGTGAGACTCCACCTCAAATAAATTAACTTTTTAAATTGTTCCATATAATCAAGGAGGATATAACAAGTGGGTTTTCATTATCTGAACAAGAGGCATATGAGACTCAGTCTAAGCACTGGGGCCCCAGGATAATCAGCCTCTAAGGGAGAGTTCAGAATGCCACAGTTGCCAGCAGTGGGGACTAGGTTCCCCCATGAGGAAAAACAAGAAACTGAGTCTCAGATGCAGGACTATTGAGCTCCCCAGAAAGTGCAGTTTGGCCAAGGGCAGCATCTGAGACAGCAGTGCTCAGCTGCTGACATTTCTGAGAGTACAGTTTGGATGCCTAACAATTGTTTTTAAAGTTAGGTGCTGGTGCACCTAGACTGTTTAGCCTCTGGAGAGGTTTCTAGCAGACACCCTTCATTTTCTTTCATTCGACCATTTTTTTCTATGTGACTAGATTCTAAGTGTTCACTTCAGTTTAACAGAATTCCATCTAGAATCTCAAACAGTGGCTTCTGGGGCTACCTTGGGCAACATGTGAGGGAACTGTCCTTGGATTGGTCAATTCTGAGCCCATCTGGTAGTTCTGCTCTGACCCAGGCAGACTCTTGTGGGTCAGACCCAGACAGTTCTTAGGGGTTCTGTTCTGCAGTATTGCTATGATGGGAATCATCCCCCACAGAACACACTGGTGTGTGGTATATGTGTGGCCTGGTCCCTCCTGTTTTAGTGGGCCAGATAGAGTCCAGATTGGGGGTTTGGGGGTAGAATTTGGATGTGGGTCTTAATGAACCTGACTCTGCAAACTTTCTCTTTGTGAGCCCTAGAGGAAACATTATTAGCTGTCTGTGTTTCCTATGGGGGTATCCAGACCTGACCTGTCACCAACTGCATCACCATTAATGGAAACTTCTAGACCTGGTTCAGTGGTTCAGCCTGTAATCCCAGCACTTTGGGAGGATAAGTCTAGTGAATTGCCTGAGCCCACAGGTTCAAGATCAGTCCAGGCAACTTTGCAAGACCTCATCTCTACAATAAATAAAAAATTAGCCTGGCATGGGAGCACATGCATATAGTTCTGGCTACTTGGAAGACTGAGGTGAATGGATTGCTGCAGCTAAACAGTTCAGTGCTGGAGTGGCCATGAATGTGTCACTGCACTCCAGTCTGGGCAATGGAGTGAGACTTCAACTCAAAAAAACAAAAACAAAACAACCCAGAAACTGATAGAATGGTGTCTAATGAAGTATCTTAAGCAAACAGCTTTTATTATTTTTTTTTATTTTAAAGATATGTGGTACAAGTTAGGATTGCGTGCATAAGCTGTTTAGGTATGGGTGAAGTTTGGGCCTCCCTTTGGCCCTCAGTTCTTCTGGATTGGGATCAAGCACCCTTACTGATGTTATGTGCCACTGCCACCCCTCCCTGAGATGTTTGCTACTGTTAATATATTTTTTGGTAGTATTGTGGTAGGTGTTTGGGTCCATTATGAGTAAGAACATGTAGTTCTATGTTTTTTTGTTTCTGTGATAGATCACTGAGTATAATAGACTCCAAATCTACCCAAATTACTGTGAAGTCCATAATTTTGTTCTTCTTTATGGCTACATATGTACAATAATTTTTTAAATCCAGTACAGTTTCAATGGGCAGCTCAGTTGATTCCATGTTTTTGCTGTTGTGAAGAGTGCTGTAATAATATGTGTGCAGGTATCTTTTTTTGTAAAATGATTTCAATTCCTACAGGTACATTCCAGATTGCAAAATGCTGGGTTATTTGGAAGGACAATTTCTAGTTTTTTTTAGGAATCATCATATTGTTTTCCATAGAGGTTGAAATAATTTTTATTCCCACCAACAGCATGGAAACAATCCCCTTTCTCTGCATCATAACTAGCATCTGTTGTTTTTTGTTTTATTAATGAAGGCCATTTTTGCTGGAGTTAAGTGGTATCTCAATGTGGTTTTGATTTGCATTTCTCTCATAATTAGGGTGGCTGAGCATTTTTTCGTATATCTGTTGACTGCTTGTTTGTCTTCTTTTGAGAAGTATCTTTTAAATAGAGCTTTTGCAACAAGTGGGAAGATGTTGGCATAAAGAAATTTAATTTACACACTTAAGAACCTATAACAGCTGGTTTACAGATTTACAGATTCCATCTACCTTGCTTTGATTTCCAGTCAAGAACTTGGTTCTCTATCTTCTATAACCTGCCAGACCTCAGATTAGACATCCAGTATCAGCTATCCCACCAGAAGAAGCCTTCCTCTGATTCTGTACATGAGAGAAGGTAGTTCAAGTTTCCATTGCTTTCTCTGTGGGTCTGTTAGGGGATGATAGAGGACTGGAAATTCCTCATTTGTGGATGTGCTAATTAGTCTGATCATTGAAGACTCTTTTCTCCTACCCTAGCTTTGTGCTTTTAAAAATGTGTCCTTTATCAAGAGAAGGAATTGAGTAAATGTACTATTCTAAAACTTAGGCCACTCTCTAAAATGTCTCTTTTACCCTTGATTAGAAATCACTTGTCAGAAGTTCAAAATCAGAAGACAACAGCATAGATCATGCCTTAGATATGCTGGCTTTTTCCTAAGAACAGAAGAAAATGATCAAGGTTCTGGTGAGATTTTGTTTCTCACTTTTGCCTTTCTTTCTAGTGGATTTGCAGAGTTTTAATAACTATCAAAGAACAAAAATGTATTATCTCACAATTATTAAACAGGATCTGGGTTGGTATGGCACCTTTCTGTGCCTAAGGCTTCACAAGACTGAAGTCAAGGTTTGAGCCTACTGTGCTCCTATTGGAAGGCTCTGGGAAGAATTCAATTCCAAGCTTATTCAGGTTGTGGCCATACTTTAATTATGAGATTTCTGTTTCTTTGCATGTTGTTGGTGGAGGTGCAGTGGGTGTCAATCTTAAAGGCTCCTAGAAGCTGTCCACATTCCTATTGCTTTTCATGTGGCCACCCTCCAACTTTAATGCGTAGAGTTTCTTTTATACTTATACCTCCCCAGTATTCTTCTCTGTCTCATCTCTCTGAAGGTCTCTTGGCCATCCTCTTCTGTGTAATGCCTTATGTCATTACGTTGGGCGTAACCATCAACAGATTAGTAACTCTAACCTCATCGCTAGTGTCTCTTCACAGTTGTTTCTTAGTTAACATCTGATGGAACAACTAAGGGATAAGAATCTTGAGTAGACACCTTCAGAATTCTGCCTAACCCACAACTAACATGAGAAACAATAGAAGTTATGTGTTGTTCATAAGGAGAAATCAGACTAGCTACTTAGAAGAGGAAATTATTTCTTGGCATTTGATTATATGGAGTGAGATAGGGATCAAATTTTCTGTTTTTAAATATGGAATCCAGATGTTCCAGCAAGAAATTGGTTAAAGATTTTTTACTCAGTGGACTCACTCATCATATCGATATAAAAATCAGTTGAATGTATTAGTATAGATCTTGTTCTAGACATTTTATTTCCTCTGTTTACATATACGTCTTTGTCAATACTACAATTGTCTTGATTTCCTAGCTTTAAAATAAGTCTTTGAATCAGATAATTAATTCCATCCTCCAACTTCTGTTTTAATTTTTTGACATTTCTACATTCTTTGCTTATCCATATACATTTGAGAATCAGCTTGTTTATGTCTTCTAAAAGGCTTTTTTTTTTTTTGAGTCAGTCTCACTCTGTTACCCAGGTTGCAGTTCAGTGGCATTTCACGACCACCATAGCTTCAACCTGCAGGGCTCAAGGAATCCTTCTGCCTCAACTTTCCATGTATCTGGAACTATAGGCCTGCACCACCATGCCCTGCTAATTTTTGATTTATTGTAGAGGTGAAGTCTCACCAAGTTCCCCAAGCTACTCTCAAATCCATGGGCTCAGGCAATCCTTTCACCTCAGCCTTCCAAAGTGCTAGGATTAGAGGCATGAGCCACAGATCCCAGCCTAAAATATCTTTTTTTAAGGAAACTTCTTTAATACTGATAGTGGTTAATTACATCTATTCTGTCGATACAAGAGTTAAACAACTTTTCATAAAGTCCATCTCTTTTTTTGTGTGTTGCATTTTTGGCATAGCTTTAGATCTCCATTTAATTACATTAATTCTTCAGCTGAAAATATTTGACTGTTAAATTGTCAGTTGTCTCTCTATCTTGGTAAATATGTATAGTTTAATCTTGTTATTCACAGTAGTTACATTCAATAAAGTCACCACAAACACCAAATTAGCAAATACTGAATCATTGCTCATAGGTGAGATAGTGGGTTACTTTTAGAAGACCCTGATTATAACATTTTTTGTTAGACATTCCATGAATAATCCCATTTTATGTGTATTTCTATTTAAAAGCACCTTATCCAATGTATATCATTGATTCATTAACACCGAACTCATGGTCAACATCACTATAACTCATTCCTGGGCAAGATTTATCTAAACCATATTTTCCCTAGAGTATATCACAGCCTTGTCACGTTTAGGGACGCCAGACAGCACTCTAGCACTTGTGCTTGGGTACATTTTAAATACCAACATCACTAACAGAAAGCACAAAAGTGTGAAAAATGTGACACTAACTAGACCACATAAAGTACATTTCTCTATAGTATGATGGCTGCATGAGAAGGTGGGGCATTGCCTTGTTTGTACTCTGCTGTGAATGTACACATTGGGTAACAAGTTTTTTGCTATTCACTTTTCTACAAATGGTTATTTCTTTTTTTTCTTTCTTTTTTTTTAGAAGGTTTATGTTTAATTTTGAAAGATCATGGGTATTTAAGTATAGTGTAATGGCATTTCTGTGTTATAAGTGTATTTAGCTTTAAAGGAATAATCGCATAAGTTTTTTGTTTCATAGCTTTAAGGAAAATGATTGTATCTAATTGTCAAGGTATGAGAAGAGTACGTAAAAGGTTTCACATGACTGTTCACCTAACCATAAAAATATGAGAAGAATACTCGCAAGGTTGCACATAACTATCATCAATATTCTAAGAAACCTGTTTCATGAAATTTGAATAACATCAAGAAAGATTTTTCATGTATGTTACCTAAAAAATTGTGTAACATAAAGGTATATATACAAAAGACTTGCTGTCAATAAATGAGCAGTCCCACATAAGCATCGGGTCTGTGTCCACTCCTTCACCGATGCTGCTCATTCTTTGGTAAACACTGAACCTGCTGGAGCTGGATTCTTGCAAGGGTGGAGCCCTGATGATGTGATTCATGACTTTATAAGATGATGTCAAAGAGCTTGCACCTCCTCTCTCTCTGCACATGTGAAGACATTATAAGAAGAAAGCTAGTTGCAGACCAGAAGAGAGTCTTCTCCCCATAAGCCAACTATGGGGACACTGAGTAGTTAGACTTCCAGTCCTCCAAATTTCAAGAAAATAAATTTCTGTTGTTTAAGCCCCTCACTCTATAGTATTTTGTAGTGGCAGCCTGAGCAGAGGAAGATACTTGCCATTTTTGGTTGAAAGTCAAATGTAATGCATTGGACAAAAGGCACTGAGTAAACAGGCCTTCAGTGTGAGGTATTATTGTCAACTAGATCACGTGATGGAAGTAAACTGGTGTTCGCTCACTTGGTGAAGCCAAGGAGAGTACTTCCACTGGGATAGCAGCAAGAGAAGGTGGATTTTTTATGGTAGGGTCCAAAGCAAGGAAAACAGGGCAGCTCATGCTTACAGGTTAGGATTTTAAAAAGTGAGGGGGCAGAGACTACAGGCAAAGTTATAAATCAACGCAAGGAGGTTGTATTTTGTTCTGACCTAAAACATTGGGATATTATTAATCAGAGGTCGTATACATCATAGATGGATTTAAAGATTTTCTGATGGGTCCAGGAGGTGAAGTTTTGTCTGAAAATGTTTGACTAGCAGAAACGAATGTGAGATGGCAATACCTTCATGCCTATAAGGAAGAAATTGAGAAAAAGAAGAGTGGTTAGATTTCAGTCCTCAGTTATACTTATCTGAGAATTTCATGCCAATGGATCCATGGAGTGGGGGGGGCAGATTTCTGGAACAACTGAGGGAAATATATTAAGATGCTGCCTTTAGTTTTTATACTGAACGAAATTTCTCATGACTTACTCTCCTAGCTGTTGTTTTAAGAGACTATTTCCTTTTTGCTTTTTCAAGTCGTCTGTTAACTTCTGAAGGCTAGCATGAATGTGCCTAGAATGCCCCTTGAAAGCACTCAAAAAAAAATTTTTTTTATTCAATAATTTTTATTATGATATTGTGGGGTACAGTTGAGGATTAGGTGTACAAATATGCCTTGTTCATGCACCCTTGTTGATAGGAAGTGTCTCCCCGTCCCCAGACAGATATTTACTACAATTAGACCCATCACCCTACTCCTCCCTCCCTTAGTTTCCCACCACTGTCAGTCATTTTCTTGTGGTAATACGTTGGATGATCAAGGTCTAGCATAGTTTTCATCACTCCATAATAATCCAAACACACTCTAGGAAATTTTATATTATTACTAAAACTAATTTCCATTGTATA
>CAUYQG010034574.1:0-33846 GCA_963574415.1 Tarsius wallacei | reverse complement strand
AGACCTCATCTCTACAATAAATCAAAAAAATTAGCCGGGCGTGGTAGCGCGCGCCTGTAGTTCCAGCTACTTGGAAGGCTGAGGTGGAAGGATCGCCGGAGCCCAGCAGGTCGAGGCTGCGGTGGCCGGAAGCGGCCACTGCACTCCAGTCTGGGCGACGGACTGAGACGCCAACTCAAAAAAAAAAAAGAAGACTATACACACAGAAACAGACACACACATGTAACACACAGATATCCATAGCTTTGGGGGCTCATTTGTGCTCCCTGCCACCTGCAAGGCAGGTACTATCATGCCCACTTGACAGATGAGGACACTGAGGGTCTGAGAGGCCAAGCAGCTTGCCAGTGTTCACACAGACCCAGAAATCAAGTCCAGTTTTGTCAGGAATAATCATCCTTGCTCTTTCTATAGGATTTTGATGTTTCAAATCAAATCATGCTAAACACTCAAAAACACCTGCATTTTAAATTGCTTTTTCCTGTTTTCTTCCGTCTCTGCTTCAGAAAGAGGTAGATCCCAGGGTCATCAGATCAAGCAAAAGACACTTCCAAGGAATGTTCTTTAAAACCCACTTTACTGCTTCCAAAACCCAGTCAAAGCTCATTCTAGCTCCTTGGAGGAAGCAAGTAAAATTTAAACACAACCTTTTAATCTAAAAGAGAAAGTGAACCTTAAACCAATGCAATATCCACATTTTTAAATTTTTGCCTTTTTATTTATTTATTTTTTGTTTCAGTCTGCAAGACAGTTTTTTTAATGTTAGCTAGGTTCTTTTATAATTTTTTAGTTTGAGATTTTAATGTTTTTGTTTGTTTTGTTTTGAGAACTTAATGCCTTATTTCACTGTCTTCTTCATCTTAACCTGTACCCATCATAAAAATGGTCTATAAGCCTAGTTTCTCCAGGGAGAAAAAGCCCCATCCAAAGATGCTGTGTCTGTGCATTACCACATGAAGCATTATGAAGGGAGGGTCATGTGACTCGCAAGTCAGCTGTAAATACTCTTCTCTGTTTTCTTGAAATTCACTCAAACCCCTAATTTCATACTCAGCTGGGAAATTTAATCTCTGCTCCAAGATTTCTGCAGATTCCAGTGTGTTATATTCTCACAGTTACCTCAAGTTTAACTTGTTAATCTCACCAAGACTTCACTCTAGGGATACCAACATAGATGTGGACACCAGAAAATTGTCCTCGATTTTTTTGAGCCTAAAATTCACAAAAAGCCTTCATATGGGAATGTAATTGTCTCAAAAAAAGATTTCAGGTAATAAATGATTTCTATGCAGCACACTACTTGAAAATTAATTTTTAGGCACACATGAACTTAAAAATCCTTCACCTATTTCCATTTACAATTTTGTTTTAATTTGACCATTTTTGGCTCTCTTGCTTGATGTTCTTCTGTGACTTTTCCCTTTTTCTCTCTTTCTTACTTCTCCTAACCCAAATTTTCTGGAGTACAGTCCTGGACATCTATCTCTTTGTGTAATTTTCCTTCTATGTTTAAACCTTCTTATCAAGATTTTTTTCTAAAAAAAAAAAAAGACAGAATCCCCTAAGGAATATTTTTATGCCAGCTATAAAAATTCTATGGAGTAGAAGCACCACAGAAGAGCGAATTTGGATAGTTTACCAGGGATTTAAAGAATCAGGACCACGGAGGTGAGTCCAAAAACACTGCCCTATGAATAACGATTGGACTTTGCACCTTTGTCTTCGCTTGACACCGTGCCACTACAATTCTTGCACTGATTTTTCACTTGTGTAGGAAGACTGTAACTCCAACTCCCACTCTCGGATGCTGTCACTGGCAAAGATGGCCAAGTTCACTTTTTAAAAATGTTAGGATTGCACTGAAAATGTGAGAGTCTGCTGCTGATCAGCCCATCAGTGTCTTCTCGCCATTTCCTATGCATGTGGAGGCAGATTCTAGTTGGAAAGACCCACTCCTTCATGCCAAATAGCAATATTAACTCTAATAATTTCTAATATTTATGTGGTGCGTACTGCATGGGTGTCTTATGTTATCTGATTACACTGTTTAACTCACTTAGTCTTCACTACAGACCAGTGAGGCAGGCACTGTTTTTATCCCCATTTTACAAATGAGAAAACTGAGGCAGAGAATCCATCCAATACACTTACAAACCAAGATGATTTGGCTCCAAGAAGCCATATTCTTAGCCGCTGCACTATTCAGTCTGTCAACGATTTCATGAATAGCAATGTCAGGTGCCTGCTGAATTCAGTGATCCAGTGCAGAATTATCGGGACACCAAGGTCTCGAGATAAATCTTGCCAGATGCTCCTAGTGTCAGCCTAAACACCATTTCCGTAGAGCGGTCTCCCTGAGATCCCACAACGGGACAGTTTCTGCGCTCACACACTCTCACATCACTGTACTGTGTGGTGACCAACAGCTCACCAAACAATTATTATTGGGAAACTATCTGTGCAATTACTTCACATCTACCTCCTCAGTTGAATATCCTTGAGATCGGGGATCATGTCCCTCTTGCTTTCCACTCTATTTCCCATACCTAAAGGAGTGCTTGACACATAGTTTGGCCTCCACAAATACTTGCTTAAAGCATGCTTGAATGAAAGAGAGTGCACATGGACAAGCATGATGCCAACTCCTTCTAGATCAGGAGTTCTGAACATGAACGCTACTGCCACTGTGGCCAGATGACTCTTTTTGGCGGGGCCTGTTGTGCACATTGTAGGATGTTTAGCCGTGTCCCTGGAACTCTACCCACTAGCTGCCAGTAGTGATCCCAGTCCCAGTAGTGACAACCCACACTGCCCCACAGCCTGCATGACTGGCTGCATGAATGAGAGGGTGTGAGATGAACATGGTGCCGTCCGTTGTTCTAGGGAAACAGTATTCTCTGTGGCAGAATTTTACTAATGACACTGGCTTATTATAAAAGTGTATCTTTGCAGGTCAGGTTCTTTGGACACCAATATAGCAAAGGAGGTTTTGTTTAATAACATAAACGTCTTATTTAATAACAACTATCATTGTGAAGTATATATTATGAAGTACATATTATAAGTCAGTGTTATGCCAAGTGTTTTACATCAGTATCACAGTTCTTATGACTTATGCACTGACAGAGGCCCGCTGACACTCCCACCCCCATCTATATTTACTGGAAGCCATCTGGACAAAAACCAGAGGTGTCCTGGGTATCCCGGGACCTGGCATTTGCAAATTTCTGGAATGAAACAATGATTAGAAAGGCCTTCCCCACTCCAGCATTATGAAAATAAAGCTCCCATTATTGATTAAGGGATGTGTCTATGTATCTAATTCTCATCCATGTCTAGACAAAGCAGTTTAACCAAGTCTTCAGCCACCTGAGCTGTAGGCTCATGTCTTCCACACTTGTCCTTTAACCCAATGCCACTTGTCAAAATATAAAGGCAGTCCACTCTCTAATAAGGCAAATTCATAGAAAAATTCCATATATATGTATATATATATTATATATATATATCTCCTTTGACTTAGTAGGGGTTGTTTTCTCCATGAAAAAATAAATTGAGTTTCACTTATTAGTAATGGGTAGCCCAGAATATCTCATAAAGATAATTAGCGGAAGCATATTTTTTTCAGTAAACTGTTTTCTATATTTCTATTGAAAACTGTGGAAATGAGATATGAAGACTTTCCCTAGCAATTCAGGCAGGATGATGCGTTCTGACTCTTGGTTTCCTTTTGGGTTATGGCTGATGCTCTGAAATTCTTTGTCTGCCTGACAGTTGCTTCAAGACAGTGGATGTGAGCCAAGAGAATCTATTCAGCCATTTGTTACATCCCAAAATGGCATCTGTGAGGTAGAAGTCCCCGAGCTATTGGGCCCAAAATGCAGATCTGAACACTCTGGGACTTCTATTTTAAGAAGTGTCGTGGGCGAGATGGCCCCCACAAGGTTTTTGATGGAAACACTGCAAAAGAACAATCAAAATAGCTCTTGCTGTCAGTCCCTTCCCCAGCCCCCCTAACTCCAGCCTGTGACTGGGAAGGATTTAAGTGGGCTATGAGAAAACAGATGGTGTAACCAGAAGAGAGGAACTTGTCGTCTGAGAGTGGCCTTTCGAGCGTCATATGTTCTTTGAGGGACATATTCCACTTGTGATGGAATCAACGCAGACAGATATGCTCTCTAAAGAGATCTTCTCTCCAAGACCAATACTTCACAAAGAAAAGAAAGCCACAAAAGAATACAATGACAGTGTCAATTTTCTGCTCCCCAGCATCAGAAACCTGCATTTGAATGCCATTGAAGAATCATCTTCGGAACTCACATAGCATGGCTGAGTGTTTTCTTTGTAGGTTGCAAGGATCTGTGATGTGTCTAATACCTGTTTGGGTACTTGTCCCCCTCCTGGACATCAGGGTCAATGGAGGTGGAGGCTCTAGCTTGCTCATTTTAGAAACCAAGGTGCACTGAACTCAGGGCCAGGCAAACAGGACAAGCTCACAAGAGAGACAGAGAGGTTGGGGAGAGGGACCAGGTCTGTGGAAACTGCATGGAAGCCAGGCGCAGCCCCACCACCTTTGTTGTTCCTTGGATCCGTAAACCAGAGGTCCTGACCTTGTTTTTGTGGCTTGGACCCCTTTGGCACGCAGTTGAAGCTTGTGGACAGTTTCTCAGAAAAATAATTTTTTAAAATATATTTTATTTTAAAGATGTAAATAATAATCTTAAAATACATGAAATACATTGCATTTCAAAGAAACTAAACTAATTACATTGAAAAATATCAAAATATTTAATAAAATGAATGTGTGAAATGCTAATAGGTGGACTTCTTTATTGACACATTAAATAAAAAGATCCAGTGGCAGCTCCGAAGACTTCCTAATTTTGAAGTAGTGATGAGGGTAAAGGATATTTTGAAATAACTGCAATACTTGTAATGTGATAATTATCTGTGATTTCTATTGGCGACATGGCCACAACTACACTAATATTGCAGCACTTTATTTCCTCATTCATAATTGAGAAACACCAAATTTCAGTTAGAAGTTAGCGAGAATGAAGATGCATTTCATTTTTCCCCTCTGAGTCCATGGCTTTTATGAAATCTATTGGCAGACAAGGTTAGAAGCTTCTCTTCTCAATATTGGAGTGACACAAGGACCAATTCCTCCGAGCCCTTCTCTTCTCTGTCTATGTTCATTCCCTTACCCATATCTTCTAGTCTCCTGGGTTCAAATGTATTTGCTTTTTATGCTAATGGCTCCCACAGTTCTACCTGTAAATCTGGAACTCTCACCAGAAACTCTTGCTGAAGGGTAGCTCAGCATGGGACTCTTATTGGCATCTCTCTTAGTCCACTTGAGCTTCTGTAACCAAATAGCATAAAGGGGATAACTTATAAACAACGTGAATGTATTGTTCACAGTTCTGGTGGCGGGGAAGTCCAATATCCAGGCACTGGCAGATTTGGTGTCTCGTGAGGACTCACTTTCTGGTTTGCAGATGGTATGTTTTTGCTGTGCCCTCACATGGTAGGAGGGACAAGAGCACTCTCTGGTGTCTCTTTTATGAGGGCACTCATTCCATTCCCCAGAAGCCACTGTCATTACCTCTCAAAGGCCCCACCTCCTAACACCTTGAGGATTAGAATTTCAACACTTGAATTTTGAGGGGACACAAACATTCAGACCAAAGCGGCATCTCATATTAGATGTGTCCAATGGGCTCACAATCTCCCCTGCCCCCACATCTGTTCAAATGAAGTCTTGCCCACCTCAGTAAATGGGGCTCCATCCTTCTGGTGAGATAAGCCAAATAACTCGGGGTCTCCCTGCCTTCTTTCTTTCTCTATCTCACCTGCTTCCCACCTATCAGCAGGTCCTGTCAGCTCTGTTTTCAAAACAGATTCATGCTCCAACTCTGCTTCTCCCCATGGCTACCACCTGAGGCAAGGCCTCCCTCACCCCTTACCTAGGCTATTGCAACAACTCCTTCACCAATCTTCTTTTCCTTCCTTTGTCTCCCTAAATCATAACAGCCAGAGCACAAGTGATGCAATCTGTATAGCGGCTCTGTGCAAACCCCCCAAACCTCCCCCTTTCACCAAGAATAGAATTCCCAGTTCTGACCATGGACCACGGGACTCACTTCTCTGGAAATATCACTGCCTCCTGTGGTTCTTTGAATTCACCAAGTCAGTGCCCACCCCAGGGTCTCTGCTCTTGCTGCTCTTCTGTGGGAACACTTTTCCAAAGTCCACATCACCCCATTATGCCCTTCAAGTTTCTGCTCAAATGTAATCTTACAGGTGAAGCTTCCTTTAACACTAATTCCTCTTCCTATCCCGGCACTCACTGCTTCTGCTTATCTTGCTTTGTTTTCCTCTATAGCACTCATCGTTTTTGGATACGCTAAGTCTTTACTTGTTTTGTCCATGGTTCATCCCCCTGGGCTAGAATATAAGTGTTAAGACAGCACAGACTTTGCCTGGATTGTAGACTGATGTATAACCAGCACTTAGAGTTTGTCACTCAGTGAATACTTGTTGAGAGAATAAGTGAATGTATGAGTGAATGAAATGGCTAACTTCCCATAAAACCGCTTCCCTACTTCAAGAAGGACACAGAAGCCACTGTTATTATTAACAGGAGGCCACCATGTTGGAATTGGATGGATCACCCCACATTCACACATGAACAAAAATGGGTCAACTCATGACCTTTCAACTGAACCAGCCACAGAGGTGACAATGGCGATAAAGTGGACCTACAGTGGCCCTCTTCCCCTCACACCTGAGGCATATTCTTTCTCATCTGAGCAGATAGCTAAGGCACTATTTCTAATTGCTAATGATGGTACTTTCCTTTTTTTGGTGTGTTTTCAAGTTTAATCCTCTTGCCTGCTGCCTCAGAAAAAAAGTTGCTTTTTCACTCAGTATTTGCATAAGATTGTATTCATACTGAGAGCATGCTACTTTAAGTTAGTTATATGTTTATCTACCTCTTCTGTGGCCCTAATAATTTCCAGAAGTAAAATATGTTTGTGTTCTCAGGGCTGACATAGCACCTGATGGATAGTAAATGCTGATCAAGTGTTTGTTGATAGCATTATTATCTAATACGTGTAAAGTTATCCCAGTTTTCTTATGTTAAAATGGAGATGTTATTAAGCAGTGCTTTTCAAGGTTGCTGTGAGGGCTGAAGGCGTCAGCATAAGTAAGCTGTTGGGATTGTGTCTGGCACAGAGTAAGTATTCAGCAAGTGTTAGCCATTGTCCCTCTTGATGATGTTGTCATTTTAACATCTACTTAATGTACTCGAGTGCTTTTCTTAAAACAATTATGTGAGATGATAAACCAGCTGTAATCATGATAACACTTATTGAGCAGCTAATAAATGCCAAGTTTGGGGCAATTTTAAAAAATGCATTTTCTAATTTTCACAGCAACCATATGAGATAGATAGGCTTCTCAATTTAGAGAGGTGGAAACAGACTCAGAGAGGTTAAGTGACTTACTCAAGGTCACACAGCACAGAAGTGGCAGAGCTGGGATTTGAACGTCAGTCACTCTGAAGCCAGAGTCTTGACCATTATCTTGTGGTGGGTGGCATTGTCTTCACTCTAAGAAAGAAGAAACAGAGAAGTGGAAAGGTGAGTTAATTGGATCAAAGTCACATCGCTTGTAAGTGTTAGATTTGAGACGGGAGCATTTCCTCTGAGTTAGTGGGCCAGGGTGCTGGCTGGGGTCTGGAAGACACTTCACAAGCACAAGCAGAGGTGCAGGTGCTGGTCAGATGTCTTGGTGATCCATCCCTTGAGGACGAGTTAATTTAGTGCTGTTAAACAAGTCTGGAATCTGAAAGCATGCTGAACAAAACCAGGCATGTTCCCCCATCCTAATGGGACTTCGAACAGCTACTTACATGATGAATTATTTAACTACAGACTGATAAGTGCTGTGAGGGGCAGGGGCTCTGAGCGATCATGGCAGGAAGTCCTGACTGAGTCTGGGTCAGAGGAAACCACAATCACAAAGACGCATGGCTGGCAGACTGGCAGCAGGGAGTTACGGCGGCTTACACAAACCTCACTCTGGTGGGGGCCTGAGATGGAGCTGAGAAGCATCTTCCAGGGGAAACAGACTTTGGAGAATTAAATGATCTCTTGCATTTCCTCTCAATCATAAGATGTAATTATTGGTAAATGTCACATGCACCTTTTTGTAGGGACAGATGTGTGGAAAGAAAGCTAGATAGGGTTAATAACTTTTCTGCTGGTTTATGAATTTCATTGATTTTTCTAGAAGGGAAAGCCTTCTCATTGACCTTGTTCCCACAGGCAGGTTTGCTTGGGACAAGGAGTCTGGCGGCTGCTCGGAGGTGGATGACCCTGGATGCCGGGAGTGAAGTCAGAAGGCAGCCAGACGGGTTCGGTGGCTCAGCCTGTAATCCTAGCGCTTTGGGAGGCTGAGGTGAGTGGATTGCCTGAGCCCGCGGGTTCGAGACCCGCCTGGGCAACTTGGTGAGATTTCATCTCTACAATAAATCAAAAAAATTAGCCGGGCATGGTAGCACGCACCTGTAGTTCCAGCTACTTGGAAGGCTGAGGCAGAAGGATCGCTGGAGCCCGGCAGGTCGAGGCTGCAGTGGTCAGAAGCGGCCACTGCACTCCAGTCTGGGTGACAGAGTGAGACTCCAACTCAAAAAAAAAAAATAGAAAGCAGCCAGACGGGAGGGGGAAGGTGGAGACAGCTCCATGCGACTGAAGCCCTGACTTGTCTGCTTCCCTCCATCCAGGCCATCTCTAAGTCCTGTCAACTCAACTCTTAAACCCTCCCCAATCTGCGCATTTTCCCCAGCCCAGTTGGCATGCCCACCCAGGCTGCCATGCTTTCTTGAAAAACTCAACTCACTCCTCAACCCCCACTCTTGTTTCCTTCCAATACCTTCTCTTCCGAGTCAACAGTGACTGTCTTAATATGTAAACTAGATCGCTGCCACCTCCACCTTCGGGAAACCCTTCAGTGACTTCCCATTACTCTCGGGATAACCACAAAGAATCCTTCTCATGTCAAAACAACCTAAATGTCTATCCAAGGTTGAATGATTAAAGAAAGCATGGCACATCCATACATTGGAGTATTATTCAGCCTCGAAGAGGAAGGAAATCCTGCAATAAAAGACAGGATGAATGAACGTAGAGGGCATTATACCAACTGAAATAAGACAGTCCCAGAAGGACAAATGCTGCATGACTTAAATGTCAAACTCATAGACTCTGAAAGCAACCATATGAGATAGAGAGGTTTCTCAAGTAGAAGCCTGTCTTCTAAATTGGCGGTGCCAGGAGCTAAGCGAAGGAGGAAGTGGGGAGTTCAGCAGGCATAAGCTCTAGAAATCTGCCCCACAACAATGCACCTGTAGTTAACAAGAATGTCTTGACTTAAATGTGTACCTTCAAAAATGTGCAGCATAAAAAGTAAACTTTGAATAAACGTGTTTATTGAAATCAGCCTGTAATCCCAGCACTTTGGGAGGCTGAGGCGAGTGAATTGTCTGAGCCCGCAGGTTCGAGACCAGCCCAGGCAACTTGGCGAGACCTCATCTCTACAATAAATAAAAAATTAGCTGGGAGTGGCAGCGCGTGTCTGTAGTTCTGGCTACTTGGAAGGCTGAAGCAGAAGGATTGCCGGAGCCCAACAGGTTGACGCTGGGGTGGCCGCGAGTGTGCCACTGTACTCCAGCCTGGGCAACGGAGAGAGACTCCAACTCAAAAAAAAAAAAAAAAGAAAGAAATTAAAAAAAAAAAAACCTACTGTGCTGCCAGCTGTATAAAAGTATAGCTCATGTAATAATGTACAGTAGGGAATGCTTGATCATGATAAAATGACTATGCCACTGTTTTATGTCCAAAAAAATGGAGAAAGAGGGTAGATCTCATGTTCAGTATTCTTACCACAATAGCATATTGGGTTGAGGCATAAGTTAGTAGCATTTTTTGCTTGCCCATTGAATGCAAATGTCACCCAATGGTTGACTGGTCAGTTTATCACACTTGCCAAATCTCAGGTTGAATGATGTGGATCATCATGGATTAAGGCGTTTAAACAATCTTCATCAAAGCCCGATGGTCTTCCTGAGCAGGAGGATCACTCAGGTCAAAGTGGCCCTCTTTGAAACAACACAACCATTTCCTTGCCGTGTTTTCCCCGATGGAGCTCTCCCTGCACATGGCTCAAATGTTTCGAGCAGCCTCCACTGCCTTGACTCCCCAGTTCAACTCAAGCAGAAGAATATGTCAGAAGTGTTCGCTTTTTTTGCACTTGACATGCCATCTTCTTTAGCCCACAAATAGCACTTTCTTCAAATCTGAAAAGTGTGAGGCGTATTCACAAGCACAACATGGTCACTCCAAATGACAAATGACAAATGATAAACTCCCAACACCACAATGTTGCCATGCCAGAAACAGACACCATGAACATATGCATCAATCTCATACAATAAAAAAGAACTAGTCATTTAGTCTCTACCGCTAATCATTATTTTAAAATTGAAATTTAATAAATAATCAAAATTGTGTATGCCTTGGTTCATCTGGGAAATGAGTACTTACTGATTTATTCCACCAACAAGAGAAGCTACATGTACCTTATTCACAAATTCTGGGCAGGTGTTATTGACTTGATACTTTGATTTTTTTTTTTTTGTATACTGGAGTTATTTGACTAAGTTTAATTAAAACACATGTACTTTGTGGCACATGTAGACAGTTTTACCATACAAAAAATAACTTTTTATGTTAAAAACATTCTTGGCATTCTTGGTCTTTGGAGTTCTCCACTGTTTGACCTCTGCATACCTCCCTTGCCTCACCCCCACCTCCCTCACCTTCCTTGCTGTGTTGTGGCCACAGAGTCTCTCTCTCCTATTTTGAAATGCCCAGTGCCTTCCCACTCTGTGGCCTCGAAGGTCTCAACTAAGTGACTTCCTCAAACAGCCCTCAGTGGACTCGCTCTTCCACAATCTAAATTAAATCCACAATTTAAATGAAATTCACACATTCCACTCTTTATAGTGATTTTTAATCTTCTTCTGTGGCCTTTTCATCCATTTCTGAGCTTGTATGTATCTGTGATTATTTGTTTACCATGTCTCCCCAGTGTTTGGGCCATGAGAGCAGAGACTGTTTGGTCTTGTTCATCACTTGATATCCTGTGCTTAGAAGGTTGGATTTTTTTTTCACAAATACTTATGGCGTTCTTATGAAACACCAGATTCTCTACTAGGTGCTGGTGATATAAAAGGTTTAAGATGTAGGCTCTGACTCTCAGACAGCTAGATAGACAGATCTCTACTGAAGTACGTGTAACCATAATTTAGACCTGATATGCTTCCCGGTATATAGGGATAGTTTAATGCATGTTCGAGGAAGGATGGAAGACAGGAAGCAAGGAAAGAAGGGGCAGAGGAAGGAAAGAACTCTAAAACACACATGGAAATAGTACTATATATGGGAAAGGAGAAGGAAGCAATGAGCATTGCCTAGAAAAATTGTAATGGTCTCGGAGGAGGTAGCGATTAATCTTGATGCCAAAGGATCCAAAGAACGAGCAGACATTTGTCAGATGCACAGTTGGGGGATGACATTATATCACCTAGACTGCTGGGAGATGGTCTGTGTGAGACTGGAGGCAGAAAGACTGTTGAGAAGGCCGTGGCAAGAGTTCAGATGAAGGACTGGGCCATGGCAAGGAGGTTGGTGGGGAGGAGATGGCTTCCAGAGATATTACAGAAGTAGTGAGTTGGGGGGAGCTATTAGTTAGGATTATGTTTGGCTGCAAGTAATATAATGTCCATCAACATTAGCCTAAACAACACAGACATCTCTTATCTCAGTAACAAGAAAACTGGAGGTAGATAGACCAAGGTTAGCAACTCAACTGTGTCCTTAAAGATCCAGGTCCTTTCCAGTGCGGACTCCAATCTTTAACACATTGGCTTTTTATACTCATGCTTGTTGATTCACAGTTGCAAGATGGCTGCTGTTACTCCAGGCATTGCGGCTATGTTCAAAGACAGAGAGGAGAAGGTGAGAAAAGGGAGTCAGTGCATTAAGAAAGCGTTATTTCACTACTTTCTCCTTTTATTAGGAAGGACATATTTTCCAAAGTTCCCCAGCTGATAGTTGCCAATGTTTCATTGACTGGGAGATTTCTACATGACCATTCCTAGCTGCAAAGGGCACTGGGAAATCGGGCAACCAGCAAAAGGAAGCAGGGCTCAGAAAAGGCATGCTTCTCATTCAGGAGCTTGTGTATTACCCATTCTAAACAAAATTGAGATTCTGTTAGGCGGGAGCACTGACTGGTAGACAACCAACAGTGCCTGCCTCAGGGTAGAAGGTGGGGTTTGGTTTTATTCAAGCAGTCTCCTTGTGGGTGTGAAAAATGGCAGCCACCTCTTGGCTTCAGTGCTGTGAAAACTACCGCTCGCTCCAGCTGAGCCACTGCTCTCTGCTCATACATTCCCAAGAAGATATTATGCAGAGCAGTGGGAGCTTCCTTGTTTCTCAGAATCTTCTCAAGAAATAAGACTGCATTAATAATTTGTTTCCTTGGTATGGGCCATTCGGTTGCAAAACAATATTCCAGTCAGAGCACGATACTTCCCTTCCTCATTTACATTCACTGTTGGTTTAATTATGCTTTTCAGTCAGAATACTTATTAATTTTATAGACCTACCTGAAAATTAAATTGGATGAATTCCTTTTGCTTGGTACCTTGAAAAATGTGTTTTTCCAAGCTGTTGCCAGGGCCCACTTCGGCCCTGTGCAATTTTGTTCCTCTTTAAGTTCATTTGCAAATAACTCTGTGTTGGTTTAAAGGGCATTCATCATTTCTGAGCAGGAGAAACACTGCAAAATGCAGACCAATTCGAAGCAAAGTCAGAGGACAATGGAGCCAATTGCCAAATATTTTATTTTCTCATCGGAGGGGGAGTCATTGGACAAGGCATAAAATTGCCCCTGGGATTTCATGAATCTGTCTTGCTGGTGAAGAGGACACTGTGTTGTAAAGACTCAACAAGGCACAAAGTACCAACAGGACATGGAGAAAGGGCCTTCCCCAGTGACCAGGGCTAGAGCGGCTCAAGGTGAAAACAGCAGGTGGTGCATTCATGCATTAAACTCTCACCAGCATTCACTGTGTCTCAGGCATGATGGGGCTAGAAATGTAAGGAAGACACGTTACCCACTTCCAAGCAGCTCATAGGGTAGCAGGCAAATGCACAAGGATAAGAAAACATGTTTACTGTAAGATAGGCAAAAGAGTGGGATGCTGTGAGAGCCCCAAAGCAGGGCAAAACACTCTCGGACTGAAAGCTCTGTGAGGACGGGAAGTGTATTTATGCAAGGCTGTGCTGCAGTGCCTGGCATATGGACACTTAATAGTTAGTTGCTGAGTTGAATTGAATTAAAATGAACCAGGACTGATGACACACACTGATTAAATGATGTTAGCTGCTATAACAAGTAAACCCCCAAATCTCAATCGCTGTAACACAGTAGTATGTGTACATGTGTGTGTATGTGTCTGCTCTGTTTCTTCTTCACAAAGATAAAATCAAATCCAAGATGATAGAGGGTGTCTGTCTTAAGCTGTCATTAACCCAAGCTCCTCCCATCTCATACCTCTGTCATCCCGAGGTCTCACCATCCTTTACTTCCAGTTGATGGGAGTCACTGGGAAGTTTAATGGGCCAGGATTAGAAATGGCACTCAATGCTTCCTCTTCACTCCATCACCCTGAAGTCTTATATGGCCATATCTAACTACAAGACAGGTTAGGGAATACGGTCAGATGTGTGTTCAGGAGGAAAGGGCATAGGTTTGGTGAAAACATCACTGTCTCTGATGTGTGGTTTGAAAACTGGTCAGGGGAAATATCCCAAATGGTCTGTAAGATGAATAATTGATACTCCAAAGATAAGAAGTAAAGAACATTGAAAGCAGAGGGGTCAGTGTGCCAAAAGGAAGCAGCATGGGGTCCATAGATGGTGAAGAATCACGTGCACAATGAGATACAGCTGTGAAAAGAGGCAGAAGTTAAGTGATAGAAGGGATTTTGCACCATGCCAAGGAGTTTGAGTCTTTTTCTAAGCAGCTGGAAGCCACTGAAGCTTTTTTATCTAAAGGGTAGTGTGGTCAGCTTTGCATTTTACAAGGATTACTCTGGGTCTGGTGTGCAAATTGTAAGGGGCCATGATTACACACAGAGATGGAGAGGACCTGAGAAATATTTTGAAAGTAAAAATGGCAGGGCTAGGGGGCTGATCTAACGTAGATCAGTCTCTGTTCTTTCTGTAAACTTTGTTTCCTCTGTCCTCTCATTTTGAGTACCCTTGAAAACCTCTTCATTCTCCTGAACATTTAGCCCAAGCCCAGTTTCCAGACCAATCTGGCTCTGGGGCATTAAACTTTGTACCATTTATTGGGGATATCCGACATATTGCAATCTCAACTTAAGGATCTGGCATGCCAAGGATTATTACTGGATTCCTAAATTACAGTTATATTAACCTAGACTTTATCTGAGAATTCAAACTTGTCAGCCCGACCATTGTTCATTTATGGCCAGAAATTTGTAGACTACCCCATTTTCTGAAGAGAAATCCAGAGATACATAATGTTTTCTGGAGGTGTGTTTTCAACTGAAGAAGTCAGTGGGTGAGCGTTAGATGGAAAGAAAGTGATGTGACTTGGGCAATAGCTACTCTTCCTTGGAGCTACAGCTGCCAATGCTCTTCCAAAGTGACTGATATGACTGGAAGCAGGACTGTGTAAAACATCCCAACAGAAGGAAAAAATCATAACATCAACCAGTATTGCACCCAGACTATGTTACTGAAATGTCAGAGGTTAGATTATTTCTCCATCATTTATTGGCTGTGTGATCTTTGACAATCACTTGACCTTACTGGAGTTCAGTTTTCCCAGCGATAAATGGAGTTAATACTAGCTCCCTGGACCATGTTTCTGTAAGCTTTGGCCCCCCTCCCCTACCTTGGAGAGGTGAAACTCCTCCCTCTCTTTCTCTCTCTCCCTCCCCCCTTCTCGCTCTTTCAATTTACTTTCTGAATTTCCTAATCTAAAAAAAAAAACACAATAGTTCCTGGATCCTACAAAGTTGTTATGGAATTAAATGAGATAATATGTATCCAGTTCCTTGAAGACTGTCAGAACAAATTAAGCATAATGTTTATTATTAGAGAATGGTTCAGTTCCCCAAAGGAAGAAATTTTATTCAACTCTTTATGTTCTATAAGTCAGCACATCAAGGAAGGAAAATAAAAGGCATGAAGTTGGATGCTTGAAGTAAAATTACCTCTATTTGCAGATGTCATGGTTTTGTGTGTACAAAATATTAAGCTATCTATAAAGCAACTACTGAAAGTAATAAGGCATTTTAACAAGGGCCCGAGATACACAATCAATATTACAAAAATCAGCTGCAATTTTATATTTTAGCAATAAACAATTGGAAAATGAAATTAAACATTTATCTTAGCAAGCATCAAAAAACATATAAAATTTAGGATTAAATTTAACAAAATATATATGAGACTTTTAGACTAAAAACTATAAAACATCCCTGAAATTAAAGAAACCAAAACAATGGAGATACATATATATACACCATGTTCACTTATTGAATGACTCAATACATGTGGTAGAATGGCCATTCATTTTTCACCAAACTTCAAAGCAGGCACGTGCACATATACAACCACATGGATATGCCCCATGCACACACACATTTTGCTTCTGCTCCAGTCTTAAAGCTATTCAATTGATGCTGTTGATATTATTCCATTAGTATAATTTGAGAGGAATCAAATGCCTTTTTACCAACAATGTCTCCCCACCTCTGTCCTATCAAAGCACCCATTATTACTGTAGTATGAATCACTCCAATAAATTGCCTTCTCAGTGGTGAAACAAGATTCTGCTTGATCCAAGGTTGTCAAGACCATTCAAGGGGGAAAGAATTCTTTCAACAATTTGTGATGGAAAAGCTGAATACACACATGTAAAAGAATGAAATTGGGCTCTTACCTAACACCATTCTCAGAAATAAACTCAGGATGGATCTAAGTCCTAAATGCAAGGCCTAAAACTTTAAAACTCTTGGAAGAAAACAGAGGGCCAAAGCTTCACAACATTGTACCTAGAAACAATTCCTTAGATATGACACCAGAGGCACAGGCAACAAAAGACAAAACAGACAAATTGGATTTCATGAAAATTTAAAACGTGTGCATCAAAATGCAATATCAATAAGGTAAAAATATTGTCTCCCAACCCAAGGAATAGGAGACAATATTTGTAACTCAGATATCTGATAAGGGATAATTATCCAGAGAATATATAGAGAACTCCTAAAACTTAACAACAACAAAAACCTGATTCAAAAGTGGGCAAAGCATTTTTAAAAGAAGCATTTCTCCAAAGAAGACTCACAAATGATTAATAAGTACGTAAATAGCTGCTCAACATCACCAGTAATTATGGAAATGCAAAGCAAATCTACAAAGCGATACCACCTCCCACACATCAGGAAGGCTACTATCAAAACAACAACAACAGCAGAAATAACAAGTGTTGGGCAGGATATGGAGTCACTGGACCCCTTGATGGGAATATAAAATGGTACACCTTCTGTGGAAAACAGTATGGTGGTTCCCTCACAATTAAAATTTCTTTTTTTTTTTTTAAAGATGTGGGGTACAATTCAGGGTTAGGTATACAAACGTTGATTATGCAAGTATCCTTGTTGACGAAGTGTGCCCCTCCCTCACCTAGCAGTTTCCCTCAACTGCCAATCCCACCCCCATCCTCCCCTGGAAGTTTCCCACTACTGCCAATCCCTTTCTAATAGCATTATGATAATGCTATAAGGTCTGTTTATGAGTGAGAACATATGGTACTCTGTTCTTTGTTTCTGTGATAGATCACTGAGTATTACCGACTCTAAATCCAACCAAGTTGCTGCAAAGTCCATATGTTTGTCCTTCTTTATGGCTGCATAATAGTCCATTGAGTATATGTGCCACATTTTAAAAATCCTGCCCAGCTTCGATGGGCAGCATGATTGGTTCCATGCTTTGACCATTGTAAATAGAGCTACAGCAAACATACGTCTGCAGGTATCTTATTTGTAGAATGATTTGAGTTCCTCCGGGAATATTCCCAGTAGGGGGATTGCTGGGTCATATGGAAGGTCAATTTCTAGTTCTTTCAGAAATCACCACACTGTTTTCCAAAGAGGTTGTACTAGTTTGCATTCCCTCCAGCAGTGTAGAAGCATTTCTTTTTCTCTCTGTCCTTGCCAGCTTCTGTTGTTTGTTTTATTAATGATGGCCATTCTTACTGGGGTTAGGTGGTATCTCAATGTGGTTTTGATTTGCATTTCTCTGATGATAAGTGAGGCTAAGCACTTTTTCATGTGTCTGTTGGCTGCCATGTATCTTCTTCTGAGAAGTGCCTGTTCATGTCTTTTGCCCACTTTTTAATGGGGCTGTTTGCTTTTTTCTTTTCGGTGCATTTGAGTTCCTTGTAGATCCTAGATGTTAGGCCTTTGTCTGATATACAGTTGGCAAATATTTTTTCCCATTCTGCAGGTTGTCTCCCTGCTCTCTTGATGGTTTCTTTTGCTTTGCAGAAGCTCATTAATTTGATGAGGTCCCACTTGTCTATCTTATTTCTTATGGTTTGGGCACTTAGGGTTCTGACTGGAATTGGTTGCCTGTTCCACTTTCCATAAGGTTGTCTCCTGCATTTTCTAAGATTCTTGTAGTTTGAGGTTTTACATTTAGTTCTTTGATCCCTTTAGAGTCAATTTTTGTGTATGGTGATAGATAGGGGTCCTGTTTCAATCTTCTGCATGTGATCAGTCAGTTTTCCCAGCACCATTTACTGAATAGGTTCTCCTCTCCCCAGTGGTTGTTGTTGGAGGCTTTGTCAAAGATGAGTTGGTTGAAAAACTGAGACTGCTTCCGGAATCTTTTCCTGTTCCATTGATCCATATGCCTGTTCTTGTACCAATACCAGGCTATTTTGACTACTGTAGGCTTATAGTAAAGTTTGAAGTCTGGAAGTGTGATACCTCCTGGTTTGTTTCTTTTGCTAAGGATTGTTTTGGCTATTCGTGGTCGTTTATGTTTCCATATGAATTTCTGTATTGTCATTTCCAGGTCTGAAAAGAACAATGTTGGTAACTTAATGGGTATTGCATTGTATCTATAGATTGCCTTTAGTAGGATGGACATTTTAACAATGTTGATTCTTCCTATCCATGAGCGTGGAATATTTTTCCATTTGTTTGTGTCTTCTTGGATTTCTTTGAGCAGTGTTTTGTAACTCTCATTGTAAATGTCTTTCACTTCTCTGGTAAGGAAGATGCTGAGGTATTTCGGGTTTTTTGTGGCTATTGTGAATGGGATTGTGCTTTTTATTTGGGTCTCTGCCTGTTTGTTGTCATTTATAAGAATGCAACTGTCTTTTGCACATTTATTTTGTACCCTGAGACTCCGCCAAAGTCCTTTATCAGTGCAAGCAGGTTTTTGACAAATTCTCTTCGATTTTCAAGGCATAGGATTATATTGTCAGCAAAGAGGGATAATGTGACTTCCTCTTTTCCTATTTGGATACCCCTGATTTCCTTCTCTTGTCTAATTGCCCTAGCTGGGACTTCCAACACAATGTTGAACAAGAGGGGTGAGTGTGAGCAGCCTTGTCATATGATCCAGTAATTACACTTGGGAGTATACACAAAAAAAATATTAAAAGAAGAGCCTTGAAGTGATCTTTGAATACTCATGCCCACATAACTTTATTCACAATAGCTAAAATGTGGAAGCAACCCAAGCATCCACAGACAGATAAATGTGGCATATCCATTCAATGGAATATTATTCAGCCTTAAAAAGGAAGGAAATTCTGACATATGCTACAACATGAATGAACCTTGGGAACATGATGCTAAGTGAAATAAGCCAGTCACAAAGAGACAAATACTTTAGGACTTCACGTATGTGAGGTACTTAGAGTAATCAAACTCACAGGGACAGAAAGTAGAACGGTGGTGGCAAGGGGCTGGGGAAGAGGAATATGGGATTTATTGCAATGGATGCAGAGCCTGAGTTTGGCAAGATGAAAAGAGTTCTAGAGATGCCATGCCCGACTTTGAAGTCACTATTATCATGCCCATTTAAAAAAAATAAGGCAAGAGAGGCTCAGAGGTGAAATACACCACCTGAGGTCAGTTTATAGTTGAGACCCTTGAATTTATTCTAATTGTGATCAAACCTCTTTCCTGTTTCTTAAGAATGATAGAGGGAGGGGAGGGGGGCACAAGGATCGGAAACCTTGTTTATAAACTTTAGGGACTGTCTTTCTGTTTTAGTTTTTTGGGGTTTTTTTCAGTCTTGCTTCCCCCAGCTATGTTGCAGATTCCTTAAAAAGAGGGAAGAGTGTCATGGTATGTGATGGAGACTAAAATAAAGGGTTAGGGTTGTGGGAAGGGTATGTTAGTCAATTGTATTGCACTGGTGCTAGTTTCCTGGATGAAGAATGGAGCTTCCCATGACCTCTGGGTCACCCAGGACACCTGTGTGTGGCATGCCCAGCCAGACTCTATACATACTGTTAAACAATTAAAAAAGAAAAGAAACATGGCTTTAAATCCACCCGTGAAAAAAGTTATTAAAACATAGTACTTACTTTCCCTCAAAAAAGCAACCCAACCTCATTGCAGAAGTTCATAAACATCCCCATTTACAAGAAGGCAGAGAGGGCTTTCAATTATAAATGAGTCGTTAAAAGGTAGGCAGAGCCCTGCAGCTTACACACGCCATGCCGGGCAGCACTGTGGCATGTGGAAGGCAGACTGCCTCCCGTATTGACGGCGTATTTATAATTGAAGAGTTTGAGAATGCAAATGAAAATGAATCAACGCCAACAGGGACGCCTAAAAGACATAAGTGAGAATTACGGCAATTAAAAATGTTGTCTCAGAGGAAATTAGACTGGTCCATTAATTACAATGCCTTAAAGGGAAAGAGGTCCCGATGAAAATGCAATAAATTAAAATATCAAAAAGAAAATTAGTGGGAAGAGAAGATGGAAATGCCAACAAGAAGCTAATCTCAGAGGTAGTGATGGAGATAAGAGAGAGGAGAAACAAACAAGAGAGTGAATACTGACATTATACAGCAGGCCAAGTCTTCTCTCCCTCCCTCCCTCCCTCTCCCCCTCCCTTCTTTTTCTTCCCTCTTCTTTATTTTCCTCCTTCTTTCTTTCTCTCCTTTTCTTGTTTCCTTTTCCTTTTCTTCCATCCCTCCCTTTCTCCTTCCTTCTCTCCTGTCTCTCTCCCATGCCTCTCCCTTTACTCCCTCCCGCCTACCTTCCTGCCTTCCTTCCCACCATCTTTTTCTCCTTCTAACTCTTCCTTCTTTCTCCCTTTGATCTTTCCTTCCTTCCCATGGGTGAATTCAAAGTGCTAATTCCTAAGGGGCAGAGACAAACCAGGGGCCATCACCCCTCCCACAGAGAATTTGAATCTGCCTTGGGAAGCCCTCTAGGCCTGCTGCTGCCTGGCATATCTCTCTGCCTTTACCCTTTACATCAACTGTCAGGTCCATCAAGATGAGCAGCCACTAAGCTGTCCCAAGTCATTTCTAGTTCAGTGACACTCTCTTGCTTCAAGTTTCCCCCAAATTATTTGTATTTCCTCTGTCTGCTCAGTTTGGCAGTGAAATCTTGAGCTATTGATTCTGGAATTGATGCTAACCAGACCCTCTGGATGTGGTGTCTGCTGTCCCCCGGGTCTTCTCATTCCAACTCCACACCACAGCCATTACATTAACCTCTCTCTACAATCCAGCATCCACCTCTTCCTCAAGCAAGAATTATGAATCCTAGTAATCTCCAAATTCCTCCTCTGCCTAGGCTCCCAGAAGACATTTTTAAATCTCTCTACATTAAGAGGAATTGCTTTCTATGATGCAAAATTGTCCCAATTTCAATGGGACATAAGCACTTATAATCTGTATACTTAATACAACTTTCTACAAAATTGCATTATTTTTAAATTTAGATACTTTAGCCTCATCTGAAGCAATAATGTCTGTGAAACTAGGGATTTTCTATACTTGTTATGTGTCTTTTTTCTTTTAACCATTAACTTAAATGCATGACTACACAACTTGAAATGTCCATCCAGTTTGCACACATGGGTTGCTTCTGGTAAGCCACTCTCTGCCATAGGAAACACCACTGGAGTGAGAAAGCATGGTATATGGATCAAGTACAATCTGATTTGGCTTCACCATCTGCTGTGGGACCTTGGGAAAACTGAGTATTAGCCTAGGAGCCTCAGTTTTTCCAGCTGCATGTTGGATGCTTTTGTCTTTATAACAATTGTTTTGAGGATCTAATGCATATATTAGGATACACATTTATTTCCTTCCTCCATGACTGTAACTCCTGTCTCCATACCTATATGTTCCATTTTTTGAGAGCCTTGGATAACTTTAATACCATTTTTACTGTAAGTACTGGTTGGATGTCTAGCCCCATACCGCTTGTTTGCTTAAGTGGTGGTATGAGGAAGGTGAGGACATCTGACCTTCTTTGAAAGTAGACCATAAGCTCTTTAATAAATGGGCAATATTTCATAATTCTTTGTATCCTCACGATGCTTGCCTGGTGCCAAGCATATGGTGGTGCTCCATCAATTCCTGCTGACCTACTGATTGATTTCCCATCCTGGCCAGAACTCTGAGCATCACCAAGGTGGGACTCTGCTGGAGGTGAGGGCTGAGGTCTGCTAACGGCTTCCATGGAATAGACCTGGCTTTAAGACAGGACTGCAAACCGTTCCCCAAGCTCTTGTGCTTGCCAGCTCAGCTACCATTTCCCATCTGTGTTTCTATTTTTCCTGTGAGAGTAGCTTTATTGATCTCATTAATTCTCTTTTCCATCTTTGGCATGGCAAGGTAATATTATCCATGCTTTAATGCCTCCTGTGTTTTGCAAATTACAGGATTACTATGAATGGAATTATCACACACACACACACAAAAACCCCACAAAACACTGTTTTTACCAAATCATGGCAAGAACCATGAACTGTCCTTCATTTAAATGAGCGGGGGTAATCTATCCTGGGATCCATTCACCCAGGTCTGAGGTCAGCAAACACAGATGGAGAATTTCTTCCTCCCAGCTATTTTCATGTGAAGTTAAGCAAGAATTTTTTCACTTGAACATTTTTATTTTTGAATTCCTGAAGGCAGTTATAAGTTTCCTAATAAGGTTTTTTTTTTCTTTTACAGCAATTACATTTGACTATATTTTCTTCTCTTCATTTAACATTAGTTTGAGGAGGTCTTAAAAGAAATCATCTGAGGGATGCCTTAGCTCAAGGTTTGGAGTTCAATAAGTACTCTATAAAAAAGAAATCTCGGCTGCTCTGCTGTAAAGACAAGGAAAAGTCTCTTATGCTAGCTATTTAGTTCAATAACTAATTAAAATCACAACCACCACTATCAGAAAAGTTTCTCCTGATCTTATCTGCTACTTAGAACTCTTTGCAAGAGAAGGAGAAAGAAATGTAAAGTAAGTAGTTTCCCCATAGACTATGGGTCCCCCAAAACAGGGTTTCTTTCATCTTTATGGGTCTCCCAAGAGCCTAGGTTAGTACCTAGAACTGAGTAGGAACCTAATAAATGTTGACTATAAAATAAAATGAATTAATGTTTTTTCCTTTTAAATTTTTTTAATTGAAGTATATACATACTTTAAAAGTGCACACATTCCCAAGTGTACAATTAGATGAATTTTTACAAACTTGAAATCAGCTGTGAAACCAGAGCCCAAATCAAAAAACTGAACAATATTATGATCTCAAAAGTTCCCCTTCTGCTCCCTTTCAATCATTACTCTCTAAATATAACCACCATTCTGAGTTCTAACAACACAGGTAAATTTTGCTTCAGGGATTATACAGTGTGTTTCCTTTTGTGACTGTATTCTTCCATTCAACATTAGAATTCTGAAATTCATCCATATTAATGCATGCAGTTTCAGCTTGTTATTCTCATTTCTGTGTAGTGTTCTGTCACTGGTGCTATAGACTGAATGCTTTTCCTCCAAACTCATATGTTAAATCCCTAATTTCCAATATGATGGTATTTGGAGATGGGGACTTTGGGAAGCAATTAGGGTTAGATAAGGTCATGAGGGTAAGGCCTTTGTGATGGGGTTAATGCCCTTATGAAAAGAGGAAGAGTCAGGAAATCTCTCTCTTCCTTCCTGTTTCCCTCATTCTTTTGCTCATTCTTTCCCTTTTTCTCTCCTTGTGTACATACCAAACAAAGGCCATATAGACATATGAGAAGATAGTTGTCTACAAACCAGGAATAGGCCCTCACAGGACACTGAATCAGCTGGCATCTTGATTTGGACTTCCCAGCATCCAGAACTGTAAGAAATAAATGTTTGTTATTTAAGCCACCAAGTTTATCGTATTTTGTTATAGTATCTCAAACTGATCAGGACAATGGGAATATATCACAGTTGTTTGTCCGTTCTACCACTGATGGCATGTGATAGTTTTAGGTTTGGAACTATCATGAAATATGATACTACAGAAAATCTAATACTTGTTTTTTGGTGATCATGTGTATGTTTTTCTATTGGATTATATTCCTGGAAATATAAATGTCAGATCATAAGATGTGTACATTTTCAGCCTTGGTAGAAACTGCCAAATATTTTTCTAAAGTGTTTGCACCAGTGGATACACCCAGCAGTAGTGTATGAATGTTCCACTGGCTTCATTTCCTTGCCAACACTTGATACTGTCAGTCTTTTAAATTTTGGCCATATTGGTAGGTATGTAATGGGATTCCATTTTGTGTGTGTGTGATATATGTGTTGTTTATTTTTATTATGAGGTAATTGTAGATTCACATGGAGTTGTAGAAAAAAACACAGAGAGATCCCAGGTACTCTTCACTCAGTTTCTCCCAATGGGAACATCTCACATATCTGTAGTACTATACCACAACCAGGAAGTAGGCATTGATGCAGCCCAACCTCAGTCAGATTTCCCGTTTTACATATACTTATTTGTATTGTGCTGTCTAGTTTTTATGCAAATTTATCGCATGTGCAGACTCATTGATTACCACAGTCAAGATACAAAACAATGTCATGGAAAGGATCTTTCCTGCTACCTTTTGTAGTCACTGTTAACTCTGCCCCATTCTCTAGTTCCTGATATCCACTAAATTCTTCCCCCATGTATAATTTGGCCATTTCAAGACTGTTCTATGAATGGAATCACATAGTTGACAACTTTTGAAATTGACCTTTTTTTTCACTCAGCATAATTCACTTGAGGTCCATCCAGGTTGCTGCATGCATCAAAATTATTTCTTTTACTTTCTGAGTAGAATTCCATGAACAAGCTTTTAAAAAGAGAATATACGTCTATTTCCAAATAATTATTTGCAGTGGTTTAATTTACTTCTTTCATACTCAAAGGATAGCAAAATAGATTTTCACATGTTCTTTTAGTTGTTCATTAGTTCAACAAACATTTATTTAGTACCAACTGCATGCTGAGCATTGTGTTAGATTCTGGGCACCAAGAGACCCACTGTATTATAAGTGGCAAGACAGAGTTATATATGTTGGTCAGAAGTAAAGAAGGAAATCATTGACTTTTTGAGGATGTAGGTATAAGTTGAGTCTAGGAGATACTTTTAGGAGTATGATGCATAAACCAAATTTTAGAAAATAAAAACTGATGTCTGTGGATGAGAGAAGAAGGAGGAAGGGCTATCAGAGGGAAAAAACAGCTTGGGTGTAAGCACAGAGGTGAGAAGAAGTCTATATTCAATGTGGAACTCAGCACACCAGCATTAGCTATACCTGAAAAGTGAGTGGAGCTGCTGAAAAGATGGAGAGTTAGGGAATAGCACCATCTTTCAGGAACACACATTCTTATGGAAGACACAGTCCCAAGCTGCTGCCCAGGTGCCAACAGCAGAATCCCGCTAAGATCCCGAAACCACTCCTGCAAACTTCATAAAACTAATCAGGGAAGAAGGGAGGGGGAGAAATGGAAATAAACTAAGCCTGCAGAACCTTCAGCATTAATCATCAGGTCAGCTCGTCCTCTGAACTGCTGCCTTAGAGTTGTTTGGTGTCTATTGTCTTAGAATCACATAGACTCTGTCACAAGATTATAGTTCCCCTTAACTGCTCCATAGACAACAATGCAAATATAAGTTTCCCATTTGAGGTATTTCTTCAAATTCTGCATACCCTCAAAACTACTGATGCCAGCTGGTCTGAAGAACCCCATGAAGAGCTGACTCACCACGAAATGCAGTTTCCACATTCTGATTATTTCATCCCCCTTACAGGACCATCCTTTCCCTCCACAATCCCCTTAAAAAGTCCCAGGTTAGAACTCCTCAGGAAGATGGATTTGAGGGTCTTCTCCTATCTCCTTGCTTGGTACCCTGCAATCATCAAACTCATTCTCTGCTGCAAACCCTGCTGTCTTGATGTATTGGTCTGTTCCTGTGCAGTAGGTATATTAACCTGTTGGTCCTGTAACAATAATCTAAGTCTTCTGGGTTCTAGCCCAACTGCTTTGCAGTTTCACTATTGTACAGGCACGGTTCCAAATGCTCTCCAAATGCCCACTCCTTATAATAGCCCTCTGATCTAAGTAGGCACTATTATTGCACCTAATTTTAGACAAGGAAACTAAGGCTTAATGACTTGTCCAGGGTTGCACAGCTTACAAGCAACAGGGCCAGTTTCTTATTGCATGATCTGTCTTCAGAGTCCTTGCCCTGGCATACTCATGTGGGAAGGGGCATGAGAGAAGTCTCTAGGACATTGGGTTCAGTCAAGGTGGAGGCAACCCACCTGGTTGGAGGTGCTAAAGTGACAGCAGATCCGGAGGGCACATTCCTACAGCATCAGAGGGCTCCCACTGGGAAGCTCAGTCCTCCTTTCAAGAGGTTGCCAGGGGAAGTAAGGGTTCTCATCATCTACTCATCATCTAAATCAACACACTCAAACCAAGCCTGATGGTCTCATGGAAGTTTGCAGCCAATGGGTGCTTCCTAATTTAATCACATAAAAAGCATCACTCAATATGTAAAAGTGAGGCAGGTCAGGTGCAGTGGCTCATACTTGTAATCCCATACTTTGGAAGGTAAAGGCAAGAGGATCATTTGAGGCCAGGAGTTTGAGACCAGCCTGGGCTACATAGTAAGACTCTATCTCTACAAAAAATAAAAAAGAAAAAAAAAAAGAAAGAACCTACCCTGGGGGCATTTGCTCTGGCTACAGTGCTCTCTTCTATTTCTGGATATTGGCACATGCTGATTCCCTTATCTGGACTGCTCTACTTTCTTCCCCTCCTCCTTGTACTCATCCAGCTGGTCCTTTACTTTCTCAGGATTCCAGCCCCAAAGTCAAGGTGCCAGGTGTATCTAACCTGATCCTCTAAGGCTAACTAAGAGCTCCCTGTTACATGTTTGCATAGTACCTTATATTCTCTCTGAGTTCTTATCACAACATATAATGTGTGTGTGTGTGTGTGTGTGTATAAGAACATCTCCTCTCCTGTAATGTAAGAGTAGGAGAACTGAGATCATGTTTATTTTTCCTTAGCATTTCATATCCACACACACACACAGTAGACACTCAATAAATGCTTACAGAATGGATAAATAAGTGAGCATAGGGGCACATAAAAAAACTGAAAAAATGAATCACCAATATTTCATCAAGAAATGTGAAGTCCTGTAGCCACATCAATTTCCTGAAATCTTCTGCCCACTGTTGAGACTACAGATTTCCTGGATACCCAAGGAACAGGGTTTCAAACAGACTCATGAGGTTTCTGCTTCTACGGGCCCAGCCATGCCCAGCTCAGCCTGCCTGGCACGCCTGTATTTAAGTTCCAAGTTTGATTTCCATCATCGTCCATGGCAAGCAAGAATTGTTGATTTTCTTTAATTAAGACTGGAAGGATGACTTCCTGAGTGGGTAATATATTTCCCAAGTTCAGCATTTCATTTGCACAGCCCACATTTCGCTCAGAAATAGGGCAGATTCATTAAAAGTATGGCTAGACGGTCTTCCTCTTTGGTTGCTTGTTTGCCTACATTTAATGAATGAATAAATACTGCACCTATTCATTACCAACTTTCAAGTGGGAATAATTGCTGGGTTCCCTCATTTGCTTGGAATAATGTTCTTTGCATTTGGAGTGCCCTCTGCTCAGTCACTGGTCACCACAGTATTTCCCAGTCAATGGGCCAGAGATGCCCTCCAGGGGCTGATATTCACCTCCAACTCACCTTTGAGAGAAGCAATCACTCTTCTGGGCCTCCAGGGCCTCATTGGGTGCACTAGAAATGCTCATTTATGGCAGGAGACCCTGGGTCCCTAAGAAGTAAATGAGACTGGTAGGCCCATTAATTCTCTGAGTACACCCTGGGGGCACCTGGGGCATTATAATGTAATTACTACTAAGGAAGTCTAAATCCCTGTGTACTTTGTCAAAAAGTATTTTACAGACATGAAAGTGCTCAGTTTCATCCTCTCTGTGATCAGGTACTGAACTTTGGCCACAGAAAGCCTAGAGGACCATCAGGGCGACTCTTGGTTGGTTGATGAAAGGGATCAGTGACCTTGGAGATGTCATCGCTCCTCCCTAAGTCATTAACAACATTGCCAAGTCCCTACACTGGGCATAGATTAAAGATGACTGGATCCTTCATCTCTATCCCGGGCCTGCACAGTAGTTCCTCAAATGGCCACTCAGCCTCTTTCACTACCTCTGCTGATTTTATTTTCTCCATGGTTGCAACATGGTCTTTCAAAAATACAAATATTGTCATGCTACTCCCCTGCTAAGAATCCTAAGCCACCCCCCACCCCATTGCCCTAAGATTCAGCACAAAGTCCTCTGTGTGGCATACAGTATCTTCCACGTGTGATGTGGTCCTGGTCTACTTCTTATCTCCATGTCTGTCCCACTTTGTAATCATCTGCCCACCTCATGAAACTACTTGCAGTTCTCTGAATCTATTCCATGCTTCCCCACTCTGCACCTCTGAACACATGTCCTCCGTCCTCCTCCTCCACCTCCTCCCTGTGACCATCTTGCATTGTTCAAAATGCTAGATCAAAGAATACCAATCAAAATCCCCAGAGGAACCGGACAGATTAGATCACTTTGTGATGGGGGCCATAATAGCAGGGAGGGGTTGGGAGTGGGACAAACTGGTGAGTGTCTACCCTCTACACAAAGAGCAGCTACGACCCACAACACCTAATTGCTGCCATGGAGGGATGTGGGTTCAGTGTTTTCAGATCTGTTATTTTTCAAAAGAAGCTGGAAATCTCGATTTTTATTTGAAATCTTCTAATTCTTAAACATAGTACGTTTTTTAAGTTTTAAAATGTCAGGGCCAACCAATGTGTCCTAAGTTCTAAGTGCAGTTCCCAGCTGCTGACTCTTGACCTCTACCCTAGAGGAACTTCTTCCAGCCCTGGAAGGGTTAGTAACATGACACCTCCTTGGTGAAGTCACCTCTCCTTTGTGTCAACATTATAGACTGTGGCTCGACTGAGAGCCTCAGGGAGGAACTTCCGTGTCTCTGGAAGTTAGCTTGGTACATGGCCCATCATGAATGTTCAGTGAATGGAGGATGGATAAACAAACACACAAATGAATAAAAAAAGATTTTTCCCCCATTTGTAAGCTTATAAATTACACTCACTTCAGAAAGAAAGGGAGATGTTGCTTTATCTTTTGTAGGGGCGGGGAAAGAACTTTTTTTTTTTATAGCCAGTCGTGAACTCAGGTCACGAGAGGAGTTGGAATCTACCTGGGAAAAGCAATTTGAGAGCAAACACTCAGTCCTGCTGCCTAAAAATATCCATCACCTATAGGATCTGAAGTTCCCAACATGATCACCTTTAATGGATTGTCTCACAGAATAATGCCTTCCTGGAAGAAAATAGAAGACATGCTGTCAGCTTCTGAAAGTTCATATAAATACATCCTGGGTTCCTTTCCCATTCTTGCTGCCAACTTGCTGTGTGACTTTACCCAACCTTCTTCCCTTCTCAGAACCCTACTCTCCCCATCTGTAAAGAGAAAATTTGGTCCAAATGATGTCTGGGGTCTCGGTCATTATTGATATTTGATTTGAAATGAAATTAGATAACTGCTATCTTAGACCAGATCAGATACCCAAATACATGTAGGAATGAGGCAGGTGAGCAATGGGGGCTGGATGAGGAATTTGGCCAACTGGCAAGCTCATGGTCATCTGAAGAAGACAGGCACTGTTCAACTCCAGCTAACTACTCCCACATGGGAATGTCATTCAGAGTTAACTGATCATCTGATTTTTTAAGAGAGGCCTGAAATTTATGATATTATGTAAAATATCTTAGTTGTTCACTAAGCCATTTGAGCAAACAAACACAAAAAATGTCGGTGTAGCAAGACATTCATGTTGACTAGATCTGATCCATTTCTGAGTCAATTCCTGTGAGGAAGGGAATGAAAGTTGATTGGCTAAACCCGTATCACAAGTCCATCTCCCTAGAAATGGTTCCTTAAGTCAAAATCAGGATAAATTGGACACAAGCTACAGTTATCTGCTACAAGGTAAAAAGACATATCACTCAGGCACTCTATTTTTTTTTCTTCTAGAACCATGTATTATTATTATTTGAGTTGGAGGTCTCACTCTGTCATCCAGGCTGGAGTGCAGTGACAGTAGCTTAGCAGCCTTGACCTCCTAGGCTCAAGTGATCCTTCCACCTCAGCCTCCCAAGTAGTTGGGACTACAGGCACACACCACCACACCTGGGTAGTTTTGTTTTTGTTTTTTTAAGAGATGAGGTCTCGCTATGTTGCCTAAGCTGGTGTCAAACTCTTGGGCTCAGTTAAGCCTCTTGCCTCAGGCTCCTAGGCCTTAACAAGTATGAGCCACTGCACCCAGCCGTTTCTCATTTTTTATTTGTGTGTTCCTCTAGTTTTATTGAAACACATCAGAAAATGCTTGTGTCTTCTGTATTTTGCCTTTCATCCTGTTGGCATTATATATTAGCCTCACAGGGACTGTCCTTTCAATTACAACCAAAAATGCTAACCTCTTTGAGTCTTTAGGCATTTTGCTAATCTTGATGAAATGCCTTTTTCCCCCTCTCTACTTAGAAACAGTCTGCAAGTGGCAAGAAAGGTAATTTTAGAAGGAAAAGTCCTTTACCCTCTTCAGTACATGTGACTTCCTTGTTTCTTCACTAACTTTGGGCCTTTTTTCCCCACAATGCTTTTTCATCTGTTCCTCTGACCAAAGCAGTCCTGTATTTGTGCATCCTTGAATTTTCTTTCAGTTTTTTTTATCTCCTCAGTGAAGTTTTGACCTAATAACAACTCATATGGATACGTCTCTTTCTGTTGTGTTTGTAGTCAGACCCATCATATGGTTTAACACTTGGCTGCCTGGGTTTAACAGTCTTAGTAGTCTGTGTAGATCATTTCTCTTAGAGAGAGAGAGACCATGTCTTGCAAATTTAATTTCCACAATAGGACATTTTTTTGGTGATTGATGATTTATTCCTGATTTATTTTAAATATTTTTTCTTCATAATTTATTTGATCCCTGATAGTAAAGGAACTTTTAGCATTAGATTCTGAGAGTAAACTCTTCCTTAGAAAATATTTATTTTTGATTGAAAAGCAATAAAATCTGATATGGTATATGTGTATGCTTTCTGTCTCTCTCTTCCTCTGTGTCTGTCTGTTTCCCTCTCTCTCCCCCCTTCCTTATCCCCCTTCTTTCTTTCTCTCTTTTTTTTAATTCCTTATACTTTTTGCACAGAACCAACGAAAGCAACAAAAAATTCAAGGAAAAGTTCTTCATTTAAATGATATCTGTACCACTGCCCATTCTGAAGATAATGAATGTGAGGCTGAAATGTCACTTCAGGGAGAGGTGGATATTGAATCCAACCATATTTCTCAAGAGGAAGTTACACATAAAGAATATTGTGTTAACCAGAAAGATTTGAATGGCCAAGAAAAAATGGTAGAAAGTGTAACTGACAATCAAAAGTCCACAGAGGAAGTAGATATGCAAAATGTCAATATGGATAATGACCTGGAGGTTTTGACATCTTCTCCCACTGAGTGTACTAGGAATCTAAATGGTGCCTGCCTAAAGGAAGGGAGCAATGGAGAAGTGGACATTTCCATTGGTTTCAAAAACCTGAACTTGAATGCTGCTCTTAATCCTGATGAAATAGAGAGTCTAAATGACAGTCATACTCCTGTAGCAAAGGTATATGAGGTTATAAATGAAGATCCAGAAACTGCTTTCTGTACTCTTGCAAATAGGGAAGTTTTTAATACCGATGAATGTTCAATCCAACATTGTTTATATCAGTTCACCCGTAATGAGAAACTTCAGGATGCGAATAAACTGCTTTGTGAAGTATGTACACGAAGACAGTATAATGGACCAAAGACAAATGTAAAAGGTATTTTAGACTCTCACTGTAAGTAAAATTAATATCTAGGGGTACATTTTGCATTGCATAGGTAGAGTTCTCTTGTAATTGTGTTGGGATTTTGATGGCATGAATAAGTGCCCTCTTATATTTAAGAAGGATGGAAAAAGCAGAATTTTATTAAAATGGCTAGTACTCTGTGACATCCTAGCAGCAGTTAAAGTGGGACAGTTTGCTCTCTGACACTTCTCTAAATAGGTAAATCATCCTATTGGAATACTAACACCACAGCTGACAGATAGTGGTTGTTTCTTTGCCTTCTCAGTTCCCTGTCAGCATTTGTGACAGCCCTCATCTCCCTTGCCCCAGGAAGCCACACCCATATTCATCAGTATACTAATGTGACACACTCAGTGCAAGGTACTGGGATCCTACTATCTCCCTCAAATATGGAACAAGAGGATATCAACAATTCCCTTTTTCACCCCCACCCCCTTTTTGAGTTTGAGTACGAGTAGGATAGGGAGGGACCACAGATTCCTAAGGATTTTTACTAGAATTGTTGAAATGTTTTAAAATTCCAGCTAAATTTTTTAAAATTTAAATGTAGATACAAAAAGTAAATTATGTTGATTTTATAGCAGTTTTATTTGCTTTAGAGCAGGCGTTGGCAAACTAAGGCCCATGGGCCAAATATGACCTTCTGCCTGTTTTTGTATGGTCCCTGAGCTAAAAAAATGTTTTGTAGATGAATATTTGCATATGATTTGTTGATAGGAGACACTAACTTTGAGCCCCAATTAACCAAAATGTAATGTCTTGCACAATAATTCTATTCTCCTCTTTAATAGAGTGTAATTATTTTCAAGTATCATAATATTTTTATTTCATCAGTCAGAACTTATGGAAATTTTTTTCTCATTATAGAGACCTACAAAATATCTTTGACTTACCTTTTAGTTTGCAAACCCTAAAATATTGGTTAGCTGGTCATTTACAGAAAAAGTTTACTAATCCTTGCTTTAGAAGTTTGAAGTGATTTTACAAATCTGAGTGCTTTAAAGGTCTAAAATTATTTTCACACTACTAATATATCTTCCTTTCTTTAGGTGAAAGAAAGCACGTTTACACCAATGCAAAAAAGCAGATGTTAATTTCTCTTGCTCCTCCTGTTCTCACTCTTCACTTAAAGAGATTTCAGCAGGTACCCCTTTTTGTTACCTAGAATTTAAAAATATGTAACACTTACTTTATTTGTTACTATCTCAACATATTACTGTGTTTCTTTGGCTCTTTTATTTTTTTTTTCTTTTTTAGTTGGGGTCTCACTCTGTCACCCAGGCTGGAGTTCAGTGGCATGATTACAGCTCTCTGCCACCTCTACCTTCTGGGCTCAAGTGATTTCCACCTCAGCCTCCCGAGTAGCTGGGACTACAGGCATACACAACCATGCCTGGCTAATTTTTTTACTTTTTATAAAGAGGAGGTCTTGCTCTGTTGCTTAGGCTGGTCTTGAACTCCTGGGGTCAAGCAATCCTCCCACCTTGACTTCCCAAAGTGTTGGGATTACAGGAGTGAGTCACTGCACCTGACCTCTGTTATTTCTTAATTCTGACTTCAGAGAGGTTAGAAAGAAAAAAATATATATATATGGGCAAGACAAAGATGAATGTTAAAGTGGTGGAAAATTTAGGCACAATCTTTCCTCAGATTTACTTTAACCTTAATTTCAGATTAAAAAAAAAAAGACCAGTGTACTACGTATATCTCATGTGTCTTTTTTTTAAGTTTTAATTTTAAAGATGTGGGGTTCTGGGTTAGTTATACGAATGTTTATTGTGCAGGTGCCCTTGTTGATGAGGTGTGACCCCCTCCTTCCCCAGGCAGATTCCCACTATTGCCAATCCTGCCTCCCCGCCCCCACACCTCCCAGTAGTTTCTCGCTACTGCCAATTCTTTTCTTATAATGTTACAATGATTGTTCAAGGTCCAGTTATGAGTGAGAACATGTAAATACTCAGTTCTTTGTTTCTGTGAAAGATCACTCATATCGTAGACTCTAAGTTCATCAGATTGCTGTGAAGTTCATGATTTTGTTCTTCTTTATGACTGCGTAATATTCCATCATGTATATGCACCACATTTTTTTAATCCAGTCCTCGTTTGATGAGCAGCACGGTTGGTCCCACGTTCTTGCTATTGTGAACAATGCTG
>CAUYQG010034571.1:0-47479 GCA_963574415.1 Tarsius wallacei | reverse complement strand
TTGGGAGGCTGAGGTGAGTGGATTGCCTGAGCCCGCAGGTTCGAGACCCGCCTGGGCAACTTGGCAAGACCTCATCTCTACAATAAAACAAAACTTAGCCAGGCGTGGTAGCACGCGCCTGTAGTTCCAGCTACTTGGAAGGCTGAGGCGGAAGGATCGCCGGAGCCCAGCAGGTCGAGGCTGCGGTGGCCGGGAGCAGCCACTGCACTCCAGTCTGGGCGACTGAGTGAGACCCCAACTCAAAAAAAAAAAAATTGCTTTTAAGATATATTGTTAAAAAATTCTATTATTAATATGATGCCAAGTCCTTGTGACGAACAAGATTTCCCAGTGCAATATGTTTCTATGGAAAAATATCCCATTTTCTAACAGTTTTTATATAAAATATTACTTCAGAAAGTGGTATTTCTGAAGAGGTATTATACTTGGTTTTTATTTGTTTACAGAACTTTTTTTTTTTTTTGAGTTGGAGCCTCACTCTGTCGCCCAGACTGGAGTGCAATGGCCACTCCCAGCCACTGCAGCCTCGACCTGCTAGGCTCCAGCGATCCTTCCGCCTCAGCCTTCCAAGTAGCTGGAACTACAGGCGCGTGCTACCATGCCCGGCTAGTTTTTGATTTATTGTAGAGATGAGGTCTTACCAAGTTGCCCAGGTGGGTCTCGAACCTGCGGGCTCAGGCAATCCACTCACCTCAGCCTCCCAAGGCGCGGGATTACAGGCTGAGCCACCAAGCCCGGCTGTTTACAGAACTTTAAACCTAGAAAAAGACCCAGATATAAAAAGCAAATTTGAAATTTCTTTTAAGGTTTTAGCAGTGAAAATAGCCAAATAAAAATATGGGGCAAAATGCTTCCTGAATGTACTAGGTCCAATGTATCTGTAATAAATAAGAGTGACTCTATAGATACTAATTTCTAGATTATTTTGACAAATAAGGTACTCAACCTATTTATTCTTAGTGTACAGGTATTAACCCCATATAAACAGAATACAATTATAATGTTATTTAAGTCTGTGATAAATTTGAAATAGTGGCAAATCTAAACTGATAACCCTGTAGTTAAATAAAAATTCCTGTAAGTTAACTAATTGCTTAAGAAGCATTTTGATTTTTAAGCAGGGCTTCAATTTTTATTGTCTGAAGCACTATAGTTATGAACAAAAACCTTCTGCAAAGTCTCCCTGAAGCACTTGTGCATAATAATTTTGGTCTTAAAATAGAAATGTAAGGATAGAACAAGAGTTTCTGGAGAAAGGCTTTTTGAATCTAAGTTCTACTTGCCAATTAATTGTGTCTTATGATGGAAATAACACCTACCTTACAATATTACGATAGGAATTAAAGGAAATAATATCTATAAAACACTTAACACATAGCAGGTGCTTATTAAATGTTTCCTCCTGCTTCTTCCCCAGCTGGCAGGCAATGGATGAGCAAGCAACATGAAGAAGGGAAGAGGGAAGTCTCTTTTCTTAGGAGGTATGACCCTCATCAGAGCCAAGAGTAATCAGTTAAGAGCCATTAATGATAAGACTAAGAACAACCACTCAGCTATTCTCTTCTATCTCAGGAATATATGAAATTAAGTTGATTTAAAAATTAAATATATTCACTTATTCCTCCAGGGGTAGTAGATTCATTACTGAGCTGTCGTCTTCTACGTGGTGTCAGCAGAATTTCTGAAAAATATAGAAAACATTTAGTATACTTAGAATATCAATCAGAGTAACAGTATATCAGTTCCCTTAGTATGCTATTTCCTTTCTTCCCCCTTCTAGTGGGATTCCTTAAGTGGATTAGGAAGAATTTATAATCTACCAGAGACTCAGTCTACTCCATGGGTACATCTTAAATTATTGGTTGCTTAGAGACAGATTTTCTTTTTAACATTATTTTACTCTCTAGTTTTTAATATACTTAATGCTCTTGATAATAGTTCAGAAAGTATAGTCATAATTACAATTTTAAAGCTGCTAAATTAATTACTTTTGTTATAGATAAGTGATTTCCTTAGTTCACTTTTATATCTGTCTTCAGCTTCCACAATGACTTTGTGACGATCACACTGGTATGGGCAAGAGTGCAAGAGCTTGCTAAAATTTCGGCTATTGAGGGATTTTCCTACTGCTATGCAACCTAAAAGAAAACAAATTAAAGTGATGTATAGATGTCAGAAAATATCTAATAACAAATCTATGAAAGCAAACATCTATATGTATGATAATAACTAAAGTGAAAGCAGGAACTAACTATAAGAAGCTCAAAGTCATGTGAGAGAGTAGTCAACAAATACAATACAATGAAGTAAGTGCTGGGATGGAGGTGTGAACAGAGAGTTAGGGAACTATAGAAAAGGAACATCTAGCTTATCTGGTTCTGAGCAGAAGTCACTGTTAAGGAAAGATATCCAGTCATCTTTTTTTGCTTTTAACATTTTATTATGTAAAATTTCAAACACACAAGAATAAAGGGCAGAGAATAATGAACTGCCATGTATCCATTACCCAGCTTAAATAATTATTAACTCATGGTTATTCATATTTTATTTATTCCCCCACCTACTCGGCTCTGTTCCCACACACTGCATTATAGAGCCTGGCATTTGCATTAAAGTATCATTTCGGCCAGGCTCAGTGGCTCAGCCTGTAATCCCAGCACTTTGGTAGGCCGAGGCGGGTGGATTGCCTGAGCCCACGGATTTGAGACCAGCCCGGGCACCTTGGCAATACCTCATCTCTACAATAAAATAAAAAAATTAGCCAGGCATGGTAGCACATGCCTGTAGTTCTGTCTACTTGGAAGGTTGAGGTGGATAGATCGCTGGAGCCCAGAAGGTCAACGCTGGGCTGGCCGTGAGTGTGCCACTGTACTTCAGCCTGGGCGACAGAGTGAGACTAACTCAAAAAATAAAAAAAAGTATCATTTCATCTATAAATACTTAATATGCATCCTTAACAGATAAGTACTCTTTTTAGAAACACCTACAAGTATTATAACACTTAATAAAATCATGTTTAATATAATCTAATATCCAGTCAATGTTCAAATTTCTCCATCAAAAATTTCTTTTTACAGTTGGTTGTTTGAATCATGAGCCACCATCATCACCATCATCATTATTATTATTGTTATTTTTTAGAGACAGGGTCTCACTGTGTTGCCCATGCTGGACTTAAAATCTTGGGCTCAAGTTATCCTCCCACCTCAGCTTCTCAGGTACCTGGGACTACAGGCACACACCACTGCAGTTGGCTTACATTGACTGATATAGCTCTTGAGTTGCCTTTAATCTATCAGTTCTCCTCTCTTCCTTCTTTAACATTTATTTATGGAAGACACTAAGTCATTTGTGCTATAATTTCCCAGAGGCTGAGTTTTGCTGATTGCATCCTAGTTGTGTCCTTTAAGATGTTCTTGTATGTCTGTAAAACTAGTAATTAGATCTAGATGATTGATCAGATTCAGGTTCAAGGGGTTTTTCTACTAAAATTCCTCACAGAAATTCTTATTCTTACATTTCCTGCTATATTCAGGACACACCCACTTCTCCATATCTTGTTACTTCAAGCTTAATATATCCTAAACACAACATCCTTCTTTCTCTTAAATTGCGCTTCCCACAGTCACCCCATTTCTGTCAGTGTTGCCACTATTTTTCTTGCCTTCCAGACTTTAAGCCTAGAATCATCTATGTGTATTTCTTACTGTATCATATTAAAAGGTACCTTTTTAAAAAAAATTTAGATAGATCACTAGGATCAGTTAATATCTGTCATATCCATCCATTACATAGTTCTCCATCAGCTTGTCACCTAATTTTATGAATGGCCCATTCCTATAGGACTAGGAGAAGTAGGCCAGGCACATAATTGGCTGGGATGAAGACATTTCAGATACAATAAACATGTGCAAAAGCACAGAAGTGTGCAAACGCATAGTGTGTTCAGAGAATCATGGGTACTCTGATGTGGCTGAAGTACAGGGTAGAAAAGGGAGAAAAGTTGAGGCTAGGGAGGGTTGCAGGGAGCCAGACCAAGAAGGGTCTTGAAAGCCATGCTAAGGAATTTTAATTCTCTCCTAGGCAGTGGAGAGGCACTTAAAGATATTAAGCAGAAAGATGACATGATTTCATCTGTCTTTAGAAAAGGTAGCTGAAGGCAAGAGAATCAGTTGAGAGGCTACTTCAATAGTGCAGAAAATAAATGAGGGTCTTATTGAAATAAGGCATTTGCAGGGAGAAAGAGATTTCTAAGGTAAAATTGGCAGGATTTTATGACTAATTAGCTGTTGAGATAAGGAAAAAGTTTAGGATAATTCTCAGGTAATTTGGTAGTTGATTAAATGGCAAAGTTTAGAATAAGCATAGCACATTTCTGGCAGATGTAGAATAAATGTGCAGTAAAATTTAACAAGCAGGACAAAATTCCACACAATTTTGAAAGCCAGACAGAGGAGTTGATTCAGTGGATTACAGAGAAGCACTGAGGGTTTCTTGGCATGGTAACATGATAAAAAAACACATAGAAGAGATGTTAACAGTTGGAATTTGGAGAGACTTGAGATGAGACTGAAAGACTGCTAAGAAAGTGACTAGAGTAATTTAGGCATGAAACAGAAAGGGTCTAATGGGAAAGAAAATAGAATCAAATTTGACGGACAAGAAATAGGGAACAAAATGAGAGAGAAGAGACAAAGATGATTCTAGACTTAAAGTCTGGAAGGCAAGAACAATGGTGGCAACGCTGATAGAAATGGAGTGACAGTGGGGAGGGCAATTTAAGAAAAAGAAAGATGTTGTTAGGACACATTAAGCTTGAAGTAACAAGAAGATACGGCAAAGTGGGTGTGTCCTGAGGATAGCAGGAAATGGAAGAATAAGGCTGTAACACAAGTTAGAAGTCAAATGTTGAGATGTAGATTTTGTTTTTGTTTTTGTTTTTGTTTTTTTGAGTTGGAGTCTCACTATATCTCCCAGGCTGGAGTGCAGTGGCACGCTCACACCCACCACAGCCTCAACCTGCTGGGTTCAGGCGATTCTTCCGCCTCAGCCTTCCCAGTAGCTGGAACTACAGGCGCATGCTACCACATCCGGCTAATTTTTTTTATTTATTATAGAGACAAGGTCTCACCTAGTTTCCCAGACTGGTCTCGAACCCCTAAGCTCAGGCAATCCTCTCACCTCAGCCTTCCAAAGCCACTGCACCTGGCCAAGATGTAGATTTGAAAATCGTCAGTAAAATGATAGATGATGGCACAAAATTAAATATACTGACAGAGTTTAGTAAGTGATGTAAGCTAGGTCTGTAGAAAGTGCCTTTAGGAATTTGGCAGGATGTTTTTCTGACAAATCTTAGCTGAAAAAGGAAGGAAAAAAGAAACGAAATTTGGCAGGATGAGAAAGATAAAATAAAGGTGAGAACTGAGGTCTAATTCATCTTTGATCCTGGTGCCTGCCATGTGCTTAGCACTCCATAATGTTTGTGAAATGAATGAACGGGTACTAGGAAAGAAAGAAACAAAGAAGGAGCCATCTCAAAACAAGGGAAGAATGGGGGTTAAAAGTTATAGAGCGTCTATCCTGTCAACTGGAATGCTTTTGACTAGTGATTCTCAAACTTTCTCAGCTGGCACCCCTAAGCCAAAAGACATGCCTAACCATTCTGTCAGATCCAAAACAACTTGATAAGTATTTACAGTCTAACAATTTAGTAGTCATTTGAAAAAATAGTATAACTAACTTGAAAGAAAAAATATTTGTGTTTTATTATTATTGGAAAGAGTGGATGAATACCTGAAGGGACAGAAAATCACACAAAGTATTTGAATTTTTTTTAAGGATGAGGAAAAATGAACATAGTATAAAGTGGGACAAAAGGAGGTAATGGGGCCATGCACAGTGGTTCACGCCTGTAATCCCAGCACTTTGAGAGGCGGAGGTGGGAGGATCGCTTAAACCCAGGAGTTTGAGACCAGCGTGGGCAACATAACTAGACCTCATCTCTATAAAAAATAAAATAAAAAATAAAAATAAGAGAATTAAGGATAGAAAGGAACTGAAAGGAAAGATTTCACAATTAGTATTACAATGAGAAGAAAATAATATGGGATTCAGATTATGACTAGACATCAGCTTTAGCGTAATAAAGATAAGCTCTTCATCCAAGAGGGAAGAATAGTGATGTTCTGAGCTGAATGTGGAGTAAACTCAATTTTGTCCATAGAGCAGAGTGCAAAAGTAAGAATGAACAAAGAGGAAATACTGGGGTGTGAAGGAGGAAGAGAAGGGATGGAATAAGTACTGTGGAATATTTATAAGGGCCCTGCAGAAAAGATAAATAATGGGGCATGGAACACTAGAAGTATTTATATGTTTATTATAAATATAAAAGTAGGTGTTACTTAATACTTAATGCCTATGATATTTAGAACATAATCCAGAAAATATATCTATTTATTGGCTCTCTGAAAACATAAAAAGTTTGTTACTTAATAAAGTTAAACTTATAGATGATACTGTGACAGAGAATAATAAAGTAATAAAAAAGGTAATAAAAATAAAAAATTGTATTTATTCATATAAACAAATATTGGGAGCTCAGCCTGATGCAGATAGAAGGTATTAATTTGTTGCTGACTCTTTTGTTTATTTGTTTTTGTCTACTTTCAGGAAATGAACCAGAAGGAAGGCATTAATTTGAATGCTTTGATGTTCCAGACTGCCATTTCTTCAAAGGAAGTGACATTAAAATCACACAGGTAGAACTACTGTAAATTCTAGTTACTTAATATCATAAAAAGCTTTAGTTGTTAACAGCTGCAATTAAAAAATACTGACCTGAGCACCTATACTTCAACATTTTGGAACAACTGTCAGTTTCTAGAAGACTGATTACTTCTTTATTTATTATGTCTGAACATAATGTAAATGGATCTAGAAAAAAATTGCAAAATACAAGATTATTTTGATTAATAAAAAGCAGACATTTGTTTTGTTTTGTTTTTTTGAGTTAGAGTCTCACTGTCACCCAGGCTAGAGTACAGTGGCAGGTTCATGGCCACCACAGCCTTGACCTGCTGGGCTCAGGCGATCCTTCTGCTTCAGCCTTCCTAGTAGCTGGAACTACAGGCTTGTGCCACCACCCCCGGCTAATTTTTAATTTTTATTGTAGAGACGAGGTCTCACCATGTTGCCAAGGCTGGTTTCAAACCCATGGGCTCAGGCAATCCTCTCACCTCCACCTCCCAAAGTGCTGGGTTACAGGCGTGAGCCACTGTGCCTGGCCACATTTGTTAGATTTACTAATTCTCAAGATTTTCATAAACTTTAGCCCAGTACTAAACATCTAGCCATCCTGGTGGATAAACAGAAAGATTCTGGATATTAAAAGAAGGCATTTATACCAGAAAGAGTCAAAGGTGTGGCTTATACTTCAGAGGGCACAATGTATCAATGGACATTTTTAGCTATATTGGTTGCCTAAATATCTGGAGTTTTTTTGTTTGCTTGTTTTTTTGTTTTGAAAAACCAAAGAAGAAGTTTTGTTTTGTTTTTTAAATCATACCTGCTACTGGTAACTGCTGCTTTCTATTTTTGGCAGTGTGAGTTGGAGGTTTAAAAACGTGGTCACTGAAAGAAAACAGACATCAGATTACTAAAAGTAAACATACTGTTTGGTGTGTTTCTGTAAGTAGTGGTGTGATTTTTCATGTTTGGCAGGCAAAAGGAGCTGGAACCAGAATCTACCAAAATCAACCAAATTCTGCCAAAGTAAAATCTGCAACAGTTACAGCCTTGTTTCTAGAACTATAATTAAATAAGATTCCAGAGAGCAATAATATTGATGTCAGCAGAAACATGGAAGAAAAAAATTATCAAAAGAGGTAGGAGGGAAGAGGGCAAAAAAAAAAAAAAATCAGTGGGAGGAAAAAAAAAACAACACAGGTGCAGGAATAGTAAAGTATGAACAATAATAATTTAAGGACCTGAATTCTATGTGTCAACTTGATTGGACTAAAAAAAAAAGGGGGGAATTTAATTTTTAAAATCCTTCCTGACCCCCAAAACATTTGTGTGTTTGAACACTGTGGCCCTTGGTGAATAACTGTAAGTTTTGACTATACTGTCACAATGGTAAAAGGTAGTGCAGAAAAAGATATATAGACCAGAAAACAGAATAACAGTAGCTTTAGTTATAGCTATCTGTCCATGTACACTTATTTGTATAAGGGACTACATAGGAGAGGGAAAGAAAAGCATTTCAATGAAATGGAAATAACTCAGCTGAGGTAGAATGGCTAACTGTAAAGGAGAAAGAAGGATATGGGGTAGAGGCTTGGGCTAGAGGGCAAGAAGGCTAGACCAACAGAATATCTCACTGCTTCTCGATTCCACATTCCTGAGAAACCAAGTTAAAATTAACATCAAGAATGGCCCTGGGCCGGGCTCAATGGCTCAGTCTGTAATACCAGCATGTTGGGAGGCCAAGATGAGTGGATTGCCTGAGCCTGCAGATTCAAGACCAGCCTGGGCAACTTGGTGAGACCTCGTCTCTACAATAAAATAAAAATAAAAAATTAGCCAGGCGTGGTAGCGCATGCCTGTAGTTCCAGTTACTTGGAAGGCTGAGGCAGAAGGATCGCTGGAGCCCAGCAGGTCAGTGCTGGGGTGGCCATGAATGTGCCACTGCACTCCAACCTAGGCAACAGAGTGAGACTCCAACTCAAAAAAAAAAAAAGAATGACCCTGAAAAGGAAAAAAGGAGTGTAATGGTGTAAACCACCCTCCTGATACTTCGTTTACCCTGCAACTTGCCCAAAACACAGCAGCATACTCTTCGATTTTCCTAAGCACAGTAACCACCAGAAGAGCACAACACAAGAGTTTAAGAAAAAAAGCTACAACCACAGGTCCAGCACCACAAACTACCTGTGAGGGGAAAAGGATATGGACTGGAAATGAAATACAAGGAACAAACAAAAGGGCAATCCAAACCAGATCTTCTTTATACCTTATTCCCTTTATCACATTAAACTTATAAACTAGTTTTTGCTACACTGCTGATGCATTATCAATGCATGCACTAGTACTTCAGTAAAGGGTTTCAGTTTAGGTTTTCTTTTCTGAGTATCCTTTTTAAAATTCAAATCTGAGCCGGGCTCAGTGGCTCAGCCTGTAATCCCCTGCTTTGGGTGGCTGAGGTGAGTGGATTGCCTGAGCCTGCGGGTTCGAGACCCACCTGGGCAACTCGGGCAACTTGTAGAGACCTCATCTCTACAATAAATAAAAAAATCAGCCGGGTGTGGGCGCGTGCCTGTAGTTCCAGCTACTTGGAAGGCTGAGGCGGAAGGATCGCTGGAGCCCAGCAGGTCGAGGCTGCAGTGGCCGGGAGCGGCCACTGCACTCCAGTCTGGGCGACAGAGTGAGACTCCAACTCAAAAAAAAAAAAATTCAAATCTGATTATGTCACTCAATTTAAAATCCTCGATGGCTCTCTATACCCTATGAGTTAAAACCAAAAATCCTAAGTATGACACTGTAAGGACCTAGATGAACAGAACCATACCTCCCTATCCAAACTCCTTTCCCAACATTTGCTACTTTAGGCGCCTCCCAAGACTCTACTTTATCATTTCTGTATCCCCAGTGCTTAACAGTGTGGCACTTAGTAGTATGCAATAAATGCTTGCTGAATAAATAAATGTAACAAACAATTATTAAACTATACCTTGATTGAGACACAAAATTATTTTTTTCAAAAGTTTTTTCTTCATGTAAGTCTTGATTGCAGCTTGAATTAGCTTTACATAAAGTCTTATTTTGCTCACTCTCCCTATAACAAGCATTAACAGGATTTGCACTCTTTAACAAAGTCTTCATTTGGTTATCATTTGCACATGCTTTGGACATGACTCCATGGTACTTATAACTAAGAAGCTGTCCAGAATGGTTTTTATCCTTATCTTCGGCTTTGGTACCTTGACCAGTACTATCTGCATGGAGGTGTTTCAGTGTATTCTGAATATTTATGTTCATAGGTAGAATATTATCCTTATATTTTTCTCTTTGTATTTCTTCCTATAATGTAAAAATGACAAGTAATTTCAGTATCATCCATTTACTTTATAATCCAATATATATTTCCTTTAAATAATGCAGGAAAACTTTATGATTGTTAATAGAACATATATAATAAAACAGGAAGTTTACATTAGGAGGAAAAAGGGAGTCCATTCAATAAATGATATTGGGACAACTGGGTAATCATCTGGGGAAAAAACAAGTTGGATATCTTACAGTTTACACAAAAACAGACAAAATGAACCAAATATTTAAATATAAAAATGATATTATACATATTCTATATAATAAAGAAACCATATTTTAATATCCTCAAGGGGTGAAAGACCTTTCCAAGTATTACACAAAAGAAGAAAATTAATACACTTAACCACATACCAGTTGTTTAAAAGTTCTGTTAGAGACCAAGAATGATGTTTAAGGAGAGGGAGGAACTCAGAGGGAAAAAAGAACCAGAAGCAAAGCCAAATCTTAAGCTACAAGATAATTTATTTGTATTTTATTTTTTGAGTTGGAGACTCACTCTGTCGCCCAGGCTGGAGTGCAGTGGCATGCTCACAGCCACCACAGCCTCGATCTGCTAGGCTCTGGTTATCCTTCTGCCTCAGCCTTCCAAGTAGCTGGAACTTCAGGTATGCGCTACCATGCCCAGCTAATTTTTTTATTTATTGTAGAGATGAGGACTCCCAGGTGGTCTCAAACCCATGGGATCAGGCAGTCCTCTCACTTTGGCCTTCCAAAGTGCTGGAATTATAGGCATGAGCCACTACGCCTGGCCAGGATAATTTTTAAAACAACATATAAGCTACTATGAAATATGAAAAAGATCAACACTAGCGCAAACAGCAAAGGAGATGGACAAATAGTTCATAAGAAAGGAAATGTAAATAGCTCTTAAACATAAGAAAAAGTTATCACATTTGTAATAAGAGAAATGAATATTAAACTACATTGAGATATCTTTCTTCATCACACTGGCAAAGATCAAAAGGCTATGAGGAAATAGACACTCTCAAACATTAAGGCTGGGAGTATAAACCGGCACAACCTCTACAGAGAAACAATTTGACAGTATCTTTCATAATACAAACTGTCAGTAAAAAAAAAAATAAAACTATGGTTTATTTTACAAGTGTACAATGTTAATGTTAATACCATTAACAGCAACATTGGCTGTTACAGTTCAAAGTTGGAAATAACCTTAATATTTATCAGAAAGAAGCTAGCATATCCATCCAATGGAATACTCTGCATATATACATTTATATGTATATATATATATTTTTGAGTTGGAGTCTCACTCTGTCACCCAGGCTGGAGTGCAGTGGCACGCTCATGGCCACCACAGCCTCAACCTGCTAGCCTCAGGTGATCCTTTCCCCTCAGCCTTCCAACCTGGAACCACAGGCGCAAGCCACCACACCCAGCTAATTTTTTTTTTTTTACTTATTGTAGAGACGAGGTCTCACCAAGTTGCCCAGGCTGGTCTCAAACCCCAGGGCTCAAGCAGTCCTCTCGCCTTGGCCTCCCAAAGTGCTGGGATTACAGGCTGAGCCACTGCGCCCGGCCTGCAACTATTATTTTAAAAAGAGAGAGAGAGGGCAACCCTCTGGGGTCCCCTCCCACTGTGACAATGGGAAAATCCATGAAATTACCTAAGATATACTGCCAAAACCTCAAAAAAGTTTAGAAATTGGAGTTACCAAGAAACTCTAGAAGGTGCAGTGAAGATGGAGTTAAGACCAGAAAGACTGGATGAAAGTCTCTTTAAGAAGCAGTTGGGCCAGGCACATACATGACTCATGTCTGTAATCCTAGCACTTTGAGAGGCTCAGGCAGGAGAACTTGAGGCCAGGAATTTGAGACCAGCCTGGGCAACATAGTTGCCATCCCTATCTCTACAAAAACTGAAAAATAAAAAAAGTTAGCCAGTGTGGTGGCATACTCCTATAGCCCCAGCTACTTGGGAGCCAGAGGTGGGAAGATTGTTTAAGGTCAGGAGTTCAAGGCTGCAGTGAGCTGTGATCCTGCCACTGCACTCCAGCCTGGATGACAGTGAGATTCTGTTTCAAAAAGAAAAACTACCTGGCACGGTGGCTCACACCTGTAATCCCAGCACTTAAGAAGCAGAGGTGGAAAGATTTTTTGAGCCCAGGAGTTTGAGATCAGCCTAGGCAACATAGTGAGATATTGCCTCTACAAAAAATAAAACATAAATTTAAAAAATAGCTGGATGTGGTGGCATGCTTGTAGTTCCAGCTGGCACTTGGAGTCTAAGGTAGGAGGATGGCTTGAGCTCATGAGTTCAAGGCTGTGGTTAGTAGTGACTGTGCCACTGCACTCCAGCCTGGGTGACAGAGCGAGACCCCAACTCAAAAAAAAGAGAAAGAATGAACATGAAAAAAATAAATAACCAATGAAATTTATTCAGCTGAAAATATAATATTAGAAATGAACATTTCACTACATAGAGTTAACAACAGATTAGAAACTACAGAAGAAAAGATCAGTGAACTTAAATGCAGAGGATAAAAATTATTGAAACTAAGGAATGCAGAGAAAAGAATCTAGAGAAAAAAGGAACAGAGCTTCAGCAACATCGGAGATGGTCAAAAAGTAAAGCAAACATGTAATTGGGAATCTTTCAAACTATCCAAGAAATAATGGCCAAAAAGGTATTCAGATTTGATTTAAAACATCAACAGATCCAAGAAACTGAACAAATCCCAAACAAGACAAAAAGAAAATCACATAAGGATTTCTCATAATCAGAGAAAATTCTAAAAGCAGCCAGAGGGGTAAAAAGACATATATAGAAGAACAAAGATAAAATTTTCTGCTGACTTTTTTTTTCACATCAGACAGGTAATGTGCCAATGTCATAACAAGGTTTGAGGGAGGTACATCTTACAGGTGAGCATGAAAACCTAATAGTCATGCTTTTATGAATTACAAAAATAAGTCATGCTTACTTATTAGAAACAACATGAGGCAAAAAACAATAACTTTTTTTTTTAGTCAAGGTCATATTCTGTTGCCCAGGCTGGAGTGCAGTGGCATGATCAGCGTTCACTCCCAAGTAGCTGGGATGACAGGTGCTCACCACCATGCCCAGCTATTTAAAAAAATTTTTTGGTAGAGGTGAGGTCTCGCTATGTTGCCTAGAGTGGTCTTGAACTCCTGGACTCAAGCAATCCTCCTGCCTTGGACTCCCAAAGTGCTGGGATTATAGGTGTGAGCCACCATCCTGAAATAACATATTTAACATGCTAAAAGGATCCATCTACATCTAGGGAAAATATTCTTCAAAAATGAAGGTAAATAAAGACATTTTTCAGATGAACAAAACCTGGGATAATTTTCTGCCAGCAGACTTGCACTCTAAGAAATGTTAAAGGAGAATGATAACCCTTAATAAAATTGCCTAGAAATTCCATTCCTAAGTATTTACCCAAGAGAAATGAAAATGTATATTCACTCAAAGATGTGTATACAAATGTTCATAGCAGCACTGTTTATAGTAGTCAAAATCTGGAAGCAATTCAAATGTCCATCAACTGGAGAGTAGATAAATTGTGATATGTTCATATGATAGGCTATTACCTCAGCAGTGAAAAGGAACAAAATGTTAATAAAACAACATCAGTGAATCTCAAAAACATTATGTTAAGTGAAATAGCTAACACAAAATATTACATGTTATTCAATTTATATAATTATAGAAAAGGAAAACTAGTGACAGAAAGTTGACCAGTGCCGCTTGGGCCTAGGGATGAATAATGGAACCATCTGCAGTGGGATACAAGGCAACATTTTAGAGTGAGTGAACTGTTCTATATCTTCATTGCTGTGATAATTACACCACTGTATAAAATTAGCATAATTCATCAAACTGTATACTGGGAAGTTTATAACAAATATAACAGTAAAATGTATGACATTAATAGCACGAAGAACAAAAGGAGATGTAAGCATACTGTTATAAGAGTCTTATAACTTGGCTGGGCACAGTGGTTCATGCCTGTAATCCCAGCACTTTGGGAGGCTGAGGCAGGAGGATTCCTTGAGCCCAGGAGTTCAAGACCAACCTAGGCAACATAGTGAGACCATGTCTCTACAAAAATAAAAAAATAAGCTGAGTGTGGTTGCATACACCTGTAGTCCCAGCTATTCAGGAGGCTGAGGCAGAAGGATCACTGGAGCCCAAGAGGTCAAGGCTGCAGTGAGCCGTGATTGTGCCACAGCACTCCAGCCTGGGTGACAGAATGACCCTAACTCAAAAAAAAGGAAAGAAAAGAAAAAGGAGACTACTGCTAAAATGCTAAATACAAAGACATAGAAGACATAAGTTAAAGGCAAAACCAATGAATACATACATAAAATATGGTATATCTATACAGTGCAAATTATTTGGCCACAAAGAAAACAAAGTACTGATACCTGCAACAACATGAATGACCCTCAAAAACATTATGCCAAGTAAAAGAAGCTAGCCACAAAAGATCACATTTTATATGATCCCATTCACACGAAATGCCCAGAATAGGCAAATCTATAAAGACAGAAAGTAGATAAGTGGCTGCTTAGGACTGGAGGAGAGATGCAGGGAAATAGTTAATGGGTACTAGGTTTCTTTTTGAGGCAATGAAACTTTTAAAATTGATTGTAGTTATAGTTGCACAAATCTATGAATATACTAAACACTGCTAAAATGCACACTTTAAATGGATGAACTATACAGCACATGAATTATATATCAATAAAAGCTGTTATTTTTTTAAAAAGTAAAAGACTGAAAAATATATAACTACCAAAAAAATGTCAGAGAGGCTGTACACAAGGACATTTTACAATGATAAAAGGGCCAATAAGAAGAAGACACAGCAATCCTAAATGCATATGGACAATAAACAAAAACTGAAAGAGGAAAAATAGACAAATGTACAATCACACTTGGTGATTTTAACAACTCTCTCTAACTTACAGAGCAAGTACAAAGAAAATCAGTAAATCGCTAGAAGACTTGAATCAGGCATTTACAGAACTTGATCTGACATTTATAGAATACTCCATCCAACAACAGCAGAATAACTTGTATAACTTTTCAAGTGTACATGGAACAGTCACCAAGTTAGACCTTATGCTGGGCCATAAAATACCTAGCCCACAGTGTATAATCAAGAAATAATATAGATTATAATTTCCCTATAAACAGTTCTTAAAAATCACTAAGAAAAAGACAAACAGTTGAGAAATGGGCAAAAGTAGGCAACCAATAGAATAAATACAAATAGCCAATATATATACAATAAAGAGCTCTAATTCACCAATAATTTTTAAAATGTGAAATAAAGATAACAGCTAAGAGGCATGAGATATTATTTGCCATCTATTGGACCAGCAAGTATTAAAAAGTTTGATAATATGCAATGTTGGCAAAGATGTGGAAAAACAAATATCTTCATATACAGTTTGTGCCAGTGTACCAACCTTTTTGGAAGGCAATAAAAGCTAAAATTAACTGAACATTGACTATGTGTCAAGTAATGTTCTAAGCACTTTACATAGTTTATTTCGCTTAATTGAATTTTTGCAACAACCGTAGGTGTTTGAGAAGTCATATTATTTTCCCCATTTACCAATGATGAAACTCAAGCACACAGAAATTTCACAACGTCCCTAAATGGGAACGCAGTAAATGATGTGATCAGAATTCAGATGCACCAGTGTTCTTGCTATTATTACCCACTGAGCTGTGATGACTGTCTACATTGCAGTAGTTATCAAAATGTGGAGCATACAAACTTAGACCCAAAAATTCTCTCCTTAAAATTTATCCTATAGAAATAACACAAATATGGAAAGATATACATACATCAATGTCCACAGAAGCTAAAAAGTGTAAACAACCCAAATGTCCATCAACTGATGAATATATAAATAAAATGAGGTATTATATACACACAATGATTCACCCATAAAAAGAAATGAAGTATTTGACCTTTGACTTGGCAATGGATTCTTAAGATATGACACCAAAATCACTAACAGAAAAAATTGATAAACTGGACTTCATCAAAATTAAAAACTTCTATACATCAAAAGACACTGTCAAGTAAAAGCACCACATACAGAATGGGAGAAAAATATTTGGAAATCAAATATCTGATAGGTGTATTAATAGTCAAGATATATAAGGAATTCCCACAACATATCAACAAAGAGAGCAAATCCAATTTAAAGCAGACAAAGGACTTGAATAAACATTTCTCCAAAGAAGATAAGCAGGCTGAACTCAGTGGCTCATGCCTGTAATCCCAGTACTTTGGGAGCATGAGGCAAGAGGATCACTAGAGCCCAGGTGTTCAAGACCAGCTTGGGCACCATAGCAAGACCTTGTCGCTACAAAAAAAATCAAAAAAATTAGGCTGGGCACAGTGGCTCATGCCTGTAATCCCAGCACTTTGAGAGATGGAGGTGATAAGATTGCCTGACCCCAGGAATTCAAGACCAGCCTGGGTAACTTGGCAAGATCCCATCTCTACAACAAATAAAAAAAAAATTAGCCAGGCATGGTGGCATGCACCTGTGGTTCCAGCTACTTGGAAGGCTGAGGCAGAAGGATCACCTGAGCACAGAAGGTGAAGGCTGTGGTGGCCATGAGTGTGCCACTGCACTCCAACCTGGATGACAGAGTAAGACTCCAACAAAAGAAAGAAAGAAGGAAAGAAGGAAGGAAGGAAGGAAGGAAAGAAGGAAGGAAGGAAATAAATAAATTAGCGAAGTGTGGTGGCATGCACCTATAGTCCCAACTACTCAGGAGGCTGAGGCAGAAGGATCACCTGAGCCCAGGAGGTTGAAGCTTGAAGAGCCATGATTGTGCCACTGGACTCCAGCCTGGGCAACAGAGTGAGACCTGGACTCAAAAAAGAAAAAAAGGAAGAAAAATATTTTTAAAAAATTTTTTAAGAATAAAATTTTTAAAAAGATAAATGGCATATAAACAGATGCTCAACATCTTATTAACGAAATGCAAATTAAAACCACAATGAGATATAAATTTACACCTCCTAGAATGACTATAATTTTTTAAATGGAAAAATAACAAGTGCTGGCAAGTATGTGAAGAAAATGGAACCCTTGTGCACTACTAATAGGAATGTAAAAGAGTGCAGCTGCTATGGAAAACAGATTGGTGGTTCTTCAAAAACTAAACATAAAATTACCATATGACCCAGCAATTAAATTTCTAGGTATACACCCAAAAGAGCTGAAAACAGGGATGTGAACAAATATTTGTACACCAATGTTCATGCAATTATTTACAATAGGCAAAGTTGAAAACAACTCAAATGTCCATCAATGGATGGATAAACAAAATGTAATATATGCATACAAAACCAAAATGTGATATATACATAGAATGGTATATTACTTGGCCTTTAAAAGGAAGGAAATTCTGACATATGCTGTGGCATAATAAAAAATATATTTGATCTCTGTCCCTTGTTCCTTGCACAAATCTCCTAAAACCTTTAGAATTATTTAGTGATAGGAGTTTTTGTTGTTGTTGTTATTCATATAAGCGCCTCTTGACCAAATCTGTGCTTATGCTAATGAGGTGAGTCAGGAGGGTATCTGGTCTCCAAAAAAACCAAACACATGATTGATTAGAGGGTGGGAAGTGTTAGCATCCCCCTCTACTCCCACCTTTAGGGATGGCTTGTGAGATGGAGATGCTGAGGGGTTGCGTACATGTCTGAAGAGGGCACGGAAGCTCTGCACTCTTCATATACCTGCTCTATGCATCTCTCTCATTTGGCTACTCCTCAGTTGTTTCCTTTATAATAAATTGGCAAATGTAAGTAAAGTGTTCCTCTGAGTTCTGTTAGGCATTCTAGTGAATCACTGAACCTGAAGAGGTTAGGGGAACCCCTAAATTTACAGCTGGACAAGTCGTAAGTACAAATGGCTCCTAGGACTTACAAATGAAGTGGGGTCTGTACTAACTCAAGAAGTTAGTTTCAGAATTGAATTGTTAGTGTTGGAGAATTGGTTGTTAGTATAGAAAAAAAAAAAAACACACATGCTATAATGTGGATGAACCTTGAAGACATTATGATTATGCTAAGTGAAATAAACCAGACACAAAAGGACAAATTATGTATGATTCTGCTTACAAAAGGAACCTAGAATAGTCAAATTCATAAAGATAGAAAGTAGAAGAGTGGTTACCGGGGGCTGGGGGTAAGGGTAAATGGGGAGTTATTATTTAAGGAGTACAGAGTTGCAGTTTGGAATGATAAAAAAGTTCTGGAAAGGGATAGTGGTGATAGTGGCACAACAGTGTGAATATACTTAATGTCACTGAGTTATACATTTTTAAATGGCTAAACTGGTGTGTGTATGTATATATATATATATATATATATATATGCAAAAAAACATTTTTAAATGAAGTTTTGATACATGCTGCAACGTGGATGAACTGGAAAAACATTATACAAAGTGAAAGAAGCCAGGCTGGGCTCGGTGGCTCAGCCTGTAATCTCAGTACTTTGGGAGGCTGAGGTGAGTGGATTGTCTGAGCCCATGGGTTCGAGACCAGCCTGGGCAACTTAGTGAGACTGAGTCTCTACAATAAATTAAAAATTAGCCGGGCATGGTAGCACGTGCCTGTAGTTCTGACTACTTGGAAGGCTGAGGTGGAAGGATCACCAGAGGCCAGCAGGTCGACACTGGGGTGGCCATGAGTGTGCCACTGCACTCCAGCCTGGGTGACAGGGTGCAACTCCAACTCAAAAAAAAAAAAAAAAAAAAAAAAAAAGGAAAGAAAGAAGCCAGACCCAAAAGGCTGAATATTGTCTGATTCCATTTATATGAAATATCCAGAACAGAAAATCCAGAAACAGAAAGCAGATTAGTGGTTGCCAGGGGCTGGGGGAGAGGGCAATGGAAAGTGACTTTTAACAGATATAGAGTTTCCTTTTGAAGTGATAAAAAATTCTAATTACTGGCAATGGGTGCCCAACACTTTGAATGTACTTAATGGCATAGAATTGTACATTTAAAAATGGTTAAAATGGAAACATTTATGGTATATATACTTTATCACAGTTTAAAAGAATCAATAATGTAATTTACCAAAAATTTATTGTAAATGGGTGAATTGCATGATGGTAAATTATATCTCAACAAAATTCCTTTTTAAAAAAGGAATGAAGTACTAATATATACAACATGGATGAGCCTTGAAAACATTATGCTTAAATAACAGAAGCCAGTAACAAAAGACCATACATTATACAATTCTATTTATGTGAAAAATTCAGAAAAAATAAATCTATCAGCAGAAGATAGATTGTCTGGAGGATACAGAAGGTGACTGCTAAATAGTATGGGGCTTCCTTTTGGAGTGATAAAAACATTCTAAAATTGACTGTAATGATGTTGCACAATTCTGTGAGCATACTAAAAGCCAATGAAATATATATTTGGCCCTTCATATCCATGAGTTCTGCATCCACAGATTCAACCGAGGATTGAAAATATTTGAAAAAAAACTTGTGTCTCTACTGAACATGTAGACATTTTTCTTGTCATTATTCCCTAAGCAATACAGTAAGGCAAATATTTACATAGCATTTACATTGTATTAGGTATTATGAGTAATCTAGAGATAATTTAAAGCATAAAGGAGAATGTGCATAGGTTATATGCAAATATCACAAAATTATGTTAGATACTTAATTATCTGTAGATTTTGGTATCCATGGGAGGTCCTGGAACCAATATCACATGGATACTGTGGGATGACTACTATAAATGGGTAAATTGTATGATATGTGGATTACAACTCAATAAAGCGATTACAAAATACACACACACACACACACACACACACACACACATATAGCTGGAGTTTGCTCTAGAGATGTTTAAACTGGTGAGCAGTTAAATATAACATAAATACCCATCAATAAAGGACTGGTTAAATCAATTATGGCATAGCTACGATACTGAATATTACTCAGTCATTTAAAAGAATAAAATCACTATACTGTACTAACATGGACACTATTTTTAATAATATATGCATATACAAAGACACAAAGCATGCACACACATAAAAATATTTATATAAGTATATAGAGAAGAGAGATTATTTGATCATTACTTCTCCATCTTTTCTCTTTCTTAAACTCCTATTATTCAGATGTTAGAGCTCTTGGCTGTATTTGCTATTTTTCTTATCTTTTCAGTCATCATTTCTACTTTTTAAAAATATTTTTTGTCCTATGTCAAAGCATGATTCTTCAAGTATTACTATGGAATTTTACATTTAAAACATTAACAGTTTTTTAAAAAATAACTTAGGAATAAAAAAAATTTTACCCTCCAACCTCTACTGTTAAAAATACTAGAAAAAAGTTCTATATTCTTTCAAACAAAGAAGCCAACCTTATTTATTTCTCTTTCAAGATATTCTATTCTGTGTAGAATTTCCTGTGCTTTCTTCCAGTTCTCATCAAGATTCTTCTCTTTCACATTAATGTCCTTTAATTGCTCTGCTTCATTTTCATCAAGAGAATAGTCTCCTCGACTCAGAGATAATTTTTCAACTTTTATAATATGGGAAAAAAATAGTGAGTTTATAAGTTATTAGAAATCTTATTTTAACACTTTAAATAAGGACAACCTCATATCCCGCCCCAACCCTTCTCTAAGTTTTATCCATCCAGATTATCTTAACAGTTTAATTGGTACTGAAAATAAATGTAAAGAGTATCTGGCAGAGGCCCAGGGCTCAAAGAGTAATTAGACCTTACTCTTCAGAGTTATTAAAAAAAAACATGAAAATATGTTAAGCCAGGCACATAAACATTCTCAGGTATATGGATACAGGTTAAAGTCGTTATTTTTTTTTTTTTGAGTTAGAGTCTCACTCTGTTGCCCAGACTGGAGTGCAGTGGCCACTCCCAGCCACCGCAGCCTTGACCTGCTGGGCTCCAGCGATCCTTCTGCCTCAGCCTTCCGAGTAGCTGGAACTACAGGCACGCGCTACCACGCCCGGCTAATTTTTTTTTAAAATTTATTGTAGAGATGAGGTCTCACCAAGTAGCCCAGGCAGGTCTCGAACCCACAAGCTCAGGCAATCCACTCACCTCAGCCTCCCAAGGCGCGGGATTACAGGCTGAGCCACCGAGCCCGGCAAAGTCGTTATTTTTTTAAAAACAATGTTCATAAAGTGGTTTCTTCCTATAATATTTTACTTTTTTTTTTAACATACTATGTAATTTTTCTTCCACAAAGACCAAAATCCTTATCATGGCCATTGCCCTCTGTGCTCCGGCCACACTAGCCATCAATTCCTTAAATGCACCAGGCTCCCTCCTGTTAACTCTAGACATTCAGGTCTCAGTTCAACAATCACTTCCTCTCAAAGCCTTTTCTGCTCCAAGTCTAGGCCAGATTCCTTTGTTATAGGCTCTCAAAGATCTGTGATCCATCCTTTCAAAAACCTTATGTCAATTTATATTAACACATAATCTAATTTCTGAGACTATTCAGTTATCGTCTATTTCTTTAGTTAAACTAACCTCTATGAGTGCACACACTGTGTTTTTATCACTGAATCCCCAATGTCTAGCATAGTGCCTGGCATATAACAGAAACTCAAACATTTTAAAATAAATGAATATACTTATGATTTAATAATAACCCTTCGTCCTCAAATTTTTTCTACAAACTAAATTTGTCCACATAGCACAAAATAATTATCCATACTGCTGCTGTCTTCCATATAGGTTGATATATGCTAAACATACCCTAGTTCTCATGTCCAAATTATATACTCTGCTTTTCAAATGTAAGCAGAATCTGAGAGGTAAAAGGACTTGGCTTATTAAAGCAGATATAAATTGGTTGGTATGTTCTTAAAATGATAATAAACTTACTAATTTTTTTGCAGTTGTAAAGCACAAATGTGGCAGCTTTATTTAGTTCCTCATTTTGAGATTCAGTTAAGGCTTGTATCATGAGTGGAAGCCCATTGTTTTTAAAAAGGTCATACTGATTTTCCTCTGGAAAACACCAAGAATTAAAGAAGATAGTGATTTTATCATAAACTATCTCTATGAGGTCATAATTCTTCCCTGTGATAATTATGAACATAGTTCACATTTTTAAAAATGCAGAAGACATAGTTTCAAAGGTATTCTCAATATAGGAAATAATCCACTTACACAAAATACCTAAGTCTTGTAAGTGATGATCTCTGAAATGCAGCCACAGAGTAGTATCATATCTCATAAGAGTAAACAAACTGCCCTCACTAGGTTTGACAAAAAGTATAGTCAATCCTAAATTACATAGAGATTAGGAGAAAGAATAGAGAAATAAAGTGATAGAAGGAGAAGAAAATGAGGGAAGGAAAAAAGAGTGGAAGAAGCAACAGAGCAAAGGGAGGGAAGTGAAAAAGTAAGAGGGGGAAAGAGAGAAAGGAGGAGATTAGAAGAAAGAGGGAGAAAGGGAAGTAGAGAGGATTGAAAAGAAGTAGACTAAACAAAGGAAGAGTTGGAGAAAAGTAAAGAGAAGGAAAATGGAAGTGGAAGGAAAAAGAATAGCAACAGGAGAGAATAATCAGTAGAAAAAGAAACTTGAAATGTTTCAGGAAGGGAGAACGGAATCAGATTTGTGTAGCAATGTGAGGAGTAAACTGAAAAATGGAGATAGAAGGGAAGGAGCACAGCGAGGAGGCTATTGCAATAATATTGGTGAGAGATGTTGAGGGGCTGAGGGCCTAAATTAGGACAGCACTGGAATTGAGCTGAAAGAACTAGAAAGGTAAACAGAACCACAGGTATTCGTGACTGACTGCATACAATGTGTGAAGGAGGAGGAGCTAAAATGACTGGTTTGGGGTTTGAATGACTGGAAGAAAAGCAATGCTTTTAAGCCTTTCATATGACTGGTGAACGAAAAGATATATTTTCACTCTAGTGTTTTAATAAGCACACTAAATAAATCCAATTCTTACCACAATCCTCTGTGCAGTGACCAAGAGTAAGTATGATGCTAATTTTTTCTCCTGAATTCAGACTTTCATGAAGCAGTAATGACAGAAGTTTTGAAACAATGTGGTACTTGGATAGTACTATCCCAAAAGTAGCTATTAGTACAAAATAGAAAAAAAAGTACAGATGTATAACTTATAAATATATATTTTTTCAGAGTTTAGGCAGGGAGAATATCTACACAATACTGAATATACATATATAACATCTAATATATGTGTGCATGTATGAATATAAATAAATTCATTAAAAAAAGATAGTGGCTTATTGCATTAGCCCTCATTACTCCTTCTTCTCATACTAAACACATATTACTAAAGCAAATTTTTTGGAAAGTGGTTTCTTTATAGTTGTTCTACATAATGTTGTGAATATGGAATAATACTACCTTCTTAAAAGTTGAATGTGCTTACCTCATCTTACATACCTCTCCTTATCTAGATTGGACATTAAAGACTTTTCTGCCTAATCAATTCCTGCTGACATTGAAATGTACTATTAATTGACCATGGTTCTGCTGATATTAATGATGCAATGAAGCATATATGAACCTATGCTGAGATGTGACAGAAGTCAAGAAGTCCACCATTTTAAGTTATACTTCTCTTAACGGGCTTTTAACAGAGTTCACCTAAAGTCTAACAATACTGACATCAGTAATAACGTCATAGTCAGGCACAGTGGCTCACGCCTGTAATCTCAGCACTTTGGGAGGCAGAGGCAAGAGGACTGTCTGAGTCCAGGGGTTCAAGACCAACCTGGGCAACTTAGCAAGACCTCATCTCTCCAATAAATCAGAAAAATTAGCCAAGCATGGTGGTGCACACCTGTGGTTCCAGCTACTTGGAAGGCTGAGGCAGAAGGATCACCTGAGCCCAGCAGGTCAAAGCTGCAGTGGCCGTGAGCATGCTACTGCACTCCAGCCTGGGCGACAGAGTGAGACTCTGACTCAACAACCCCGCCCCCCCACCCCAACCCCCCGCCAAAAACAAAAATCAATAAGGTCGTGCTGAGCACAGTGGTTCATGTCTGTAACACCAGCACTACTTGGGGAGGCCAAGGCAGGAGGAATGCTTGAACCCAGGAGTTCCAGACCATCCTGGACAACACAGTGAGACCTCATCTCAAAAATAAAAAAAAAAATTTGAAAAATTAGCCAGGCATGGTGGCACACACCTGTAGTCTCAGCTACTCAAGAGGCCAAGGCAGAAGGATATCCTGAGCCTAGGAGGTTAAAGCTGCAGTAAGCCATGATCATGCCACTGCACTCTAGCCTTGGGTGACAAAGGCCCCCAACTCAAAAAAACAATAAGGTTGTGGATTCCTTAAGAGACTACATCATAATCATTTTTGTATCACTAAAGTTCAGTACATAGGGAAAAAAGGAGATGGGTTGTTGTTTTTTTTTTGAGTTGAGGTCTCACTCTGTCACCCAAGCTGGAGGGCCCAGCTTTTTAAAAAACCATCTAGGCCTAGCTTGGTGGCTCATGCCTGTAATCCCAGCACTTTGGGAGGCTGAGGAAGGAGGAATGCTTGAGCCCAGGAGTTTGAGACAAGCCTAGACAATATAGCAAGACCTTGTCTCTACAAAAAACAAAAAATTAACCAGGCATGGTGATGCATGCCATACTCCCAGCTACTGCGGAGACTGAGGTAGAAGGATCATCTGAGCCCAGGAGATCAAGGCTGTAGTGAGCCATGATCACACCACTGCACTCCAGCTTGGGTGACAGAGTGAGAACTCAACTAAAAAAAAAAAACCCCATCTACTTTTTTCCCTCCAGTTATGTGTGAATGCCAGTAGAGTTTCTTATTACAGAGAGTTATAAACTATCATTCCTCAGTGTTTGTACATGAGAGAAGCCACCATGGGTTTAAGTCTTATTCTGCTATTCACTGGTAATGCCGCATTGGGTAAATTAGACCTCATACTTAGCAGAAAGAGGGATACCTTAATTATTTACATAATCCTTAAAAAAATCTATAAATTGGGTTTCCCATTCCTTATGTCTCAAAAATGTCCCTCAAGTTCTCATGTCAAACTTTTAATTTGATTCTGCTTTTTAAGTTAAATAAAGGCTTATGAATTATAAAATTTTTTTTTTTGAGTTGGAGTCTCACTCTGTTGCCCAGGCTGGAGTGTAGTGACACACTCACAGTCACCACAGCCTCGATCTGCTGGGTACAGGCAATCCTTCCACCTCAGCCTTCCAAGTAGCTGCAACCACGGGCATATGCCACCACGACCAGTTAGCTTTTTGATTTATTGTAGACATGAGGTCTTGCCAAGTTGCCCAGGCTGGTTTCTAACCCACGGGCTGGGTTATTATAGGTGTAAGCCACTGTGTCCGGCCATGAATGATACAATCTTATATTTTATTCTATCATTAGACATGAAGTCAGAAGGTCTAGATTTATTTACTTCCTATTTTATTTTTTAGAGACAGGGACTCGCTCTGCTGCCCAGACTGAGTGCAGTGGGGTGATCATAGTTCACTGCAACCTCAAACTCCTGGGTTCAAGCAATCCTCCCACTTCAGCCTCCTGAGTAGCTAGGACTACAGGTATGCACCACCACATCCAGCTAATATTTTTTAATGTTGCTGTATGTGGTGGCACACACCTGTCGATCCTACCACTTTGGGAGGTCGAGGTGAGAGGATTTCGTGAGCCCATGGGTTCAAGACCAGCCTGGGTAACTTGGTAAGACCTCATCTCTACAATAAATCAAAAAATTAGCTGGGCGTCGTGTTGCGTGCCTGTAGTTCCAGCTACTTGGAAGGCTGAGGCAGAAGAATCACCTGAGCATAGTAGTAGAGGCTGTGGTGGTCATGAGCATGCCACTGTACTTCACTCTGAGTGACAGAGTGAAACTCCAACTCAAAAAAAAAAAAAAATTTTTTTTTTTGTAGAAACAGGGTCTCGCTATGTTGTCCAGGCTGGTCTCGAACTCCTGGCCTCAAGTGATCCTCCTACCTCAGCCTCCCATAGTGCCAGGATTGCAGGTGTGAGCCATTGCACCCAGCTCTGAAGGTCTAGATTTAAATACTTAGTAAAGTCATAAACTCCATGGGAAAATAAGGTGCTGGATAAGATAACACCTAATATTCCCTTCCACTTGTGAGAAACCATTAGGCTAATCCATGTTACTGTTCAATCTACCAATTCAACTTCCACTATGCTGAATTAAAACAAAATTAGTTATAGAAAAATTACTAAGCATTTTTACTCACGATTATCAGCAATACATGCATCCACTGTCTTTGTCACGACCACTGCAAGCTTAGCACTGGAAAGAGTCTTGTGTGAATCAGATTCCAGTTGCACAAGAACTTGAGACAATACATCCAGTCCACCCATAGATATAAAGCATTTCTGAACATATGCTTAAATATAAAGTAGTAAAACTATTACTATCTTAAACAATACAGGTGTGTAGTTTCATTCAATTAATTTGCGCTAATATGACATTAACTTGACCTTTTCAGATACTTACTAAAAAATCCCAAAATTAAAGAATCAAAAATATAATCTTTACCTGTACATATAATCATAAAATAGCTTACATATTAATGTAAGCACCTCACTTTGACATAGTACAACTACATATATAATATAGAATTTCCTTCTTGTATGTTAGAAATATTTTTTGTTTCATTTAGTAAGAACTGATGTATTTTGTAAGAATGGCACTGTTAAACTAGCCTTCAAAATTATTAAGCAAATATTTAAATAGAGTTATAAAGAACAGATTCATTCATTTAGCTTGGTAATTAGCAAGCTGCCTATTTTCTGAATTCCAACATAATTCATTCCTCAGATTGCTTGACTCTCCAAAGTACAAAGTAATTTACTATTCCAAAAGAACACGCATCTCATCTATCTTACTTATATCGAATTATTTTACTTCTTGGAGCGTAAAATTATAACATTATCTTTGAGAGTCATAACTATTCCAAGCAAAAATTCAATGACAGATATATATTTTTAAAGTTTGAAGTCTTTTGTTCCCCTGTTTAAAATAATTCTGATGGGAAAGTATCCCATGGGTCTGTGGATTCAATAGTATCCAAGAGCCTCTATCCCAGTAACGGGCTTAAAACAGTGAAGACCTTGATACAGGGTCTGCTGATTGATTATATTCTACCAACCTTCTTCCCAGTTTACCCTAGTTCCATAAATTAGGCACAGATGATTTAAAGACAAAAATTACTTTTTGTATTATTCAATAAAATATAGAAATATTAATCTAAAAAATACAATATTCAAAATTTTCCACATCTGGGAAAGGAACTGTAAGAAAATGTTATTTATACACAAGCAAACATCTTTAATATAATGGAAACTCCAAAACAGACTTCTGTTTTAAAACTAGAAAGTATTTTCATTCAAAAAATATCTTCAGCCAGGTGGCTCACGCCTATAGTACCAGCACTTTGGGAGGCCGAGGTGAAAGGATTGCCTGAGCCCATGGGTTTGAGACCTCATCTCTACAATAAAACAAAAAATTAGCCGGGCATGGTAGTGTGTGACTGTAGTTTTAGCTACTTGGAAGCTGAGGCAGGATTGCCTGAGTCCAGCAGGTCTAGGCTGCGGTGACCAGGAGTGTGCCACTACACTCCAGCCTGGGCAACAGCGAGACACCACCTCAAAAAAAAAAAAAATATTTAAAAAAGTATCTGTAAATGCTTAGATAAAAATAGTACTGTGTTACCACAAAGTTTCTTAGTTATAACCTAAGGGACAAAAATTCAGGTACATAAGCAGAAGATCCTAGACCATACTCACCGTACGCTGAATATTTCAGATTTCCTCTAACCTAACCAGATTTCCTCTAACCAGATTTCCTCATAACAGTTTACTGAGAGTAATACGGTCCTATAAGCATTACTCATTCGTGGTTGCTTTGAGAGGAAGAGAGAATGTCAAGGTATCATGGAAATAGATTTCAATTTTTGGAACTCTAGAAATATATCCCTTTGCATGTGAACATGAGTATTTGTTTCAAACACCTGAAAATAGACATACATCAGCAATGTGTGAAAGTTCTAGTTGCTCTACATCCTCACCAATACCTAGCATTACCACTTTTTACTTCTAACATATTAGTGGGTGTGTAGTGGTATCTCTGTGGGGTTTTAGTCTGAATTTCTCTGATGACTTGAGCATCTTTTTGTTTTGTTTTGAGACGGAGTCTCACTCTGTTGCCCAGACTGGAGTGCAGTGGCACAATCATGGCTCACTGCAACCTCAAATTTCAGAGCTCAAGGGATCCTCCTGAATAGCTAAAAATACAGGCACATGCCACCACACCTAGCTAATTTTTGAACTCCTGGCCTCAAGAGATTCTCTGCCTTGGCCTAAGCACTGGGATTACAGGCATTCAGTTACAACATCTGGCTAATCTTGAGTGTCTTTTCAAGCGTTTATTTAATATTCATATCTTCTCTGGTGAAGTATCTATTCAAATCTTTTGCCTGTTTTTAAATCACTATGTTATTTTTATCGTATTGATTTATAAAGAGTTTTTTTTTTTACAAGTTTCTGGGTACAAGTTCTTTATCAGATGTATGTCTCTCAAACATTTTCTTTCAGTCTGTGACTTGCCTTCCATCTTCTTAGCAAGCTCTTTTGAAGAGCAAAATATTTTAATTTCAGTTAAGTGCAATCTGTCATTTTTATCTTTAGTGATTCATGCTTTTTGTGTCCTAAGAAATTTTTGCCTGCTCCCAAGTAGGATTTTCTCCTATGTTTTTGTCTGTATGTTTTACATTTTTCACTCATATTTAGGTCTGTGGACCATTTCTTTTTCTTTTTCTTTTTTTGAGTTGGAGTCTCACTCTGCCACCCAGACTGGAGTGCAGTGGCACGCTCCCGGCCACCGCAACCTCGACCTGCTGGGCTCCGGCGATCCTTCTGCCTCAGCCTTCCAAGTAGCTGGAACTACAGGCACATGCTACCACGCCTGGCTATGGACCATTTCAAGTTAGGTTTTGTATGTTGTGTAAGATAAAGGCTGAGATTCATATTTTGCATGTAGATACCTACTTTTTCTAACACCATTTGTTGAGAAGACCATCTTCCTCCAGGGAACTACAATGGAACCTTTGCAGAAAATCAACAACCATATATGAATGGGTTGGTTTCTGGGCTACTTTGGCTCATTGATTTATATGGGGCCGGGTTCAGTGGCTCAGCCTGTAATCCCAGCACTTTGGGAGGCTGAGGTGAGTGGGTTGCCTGAGCCCACAGGTTCGAGACCAGCCCGGGCAACTGGCAAGACCTCGTCTCCACAATAAATTAAAAACTTAGCCGCGCATGGTAGCATGTGCCTGCAGTTCCAGCTACTTGGAAGACTGAGGCAGAAGGATCGTCCAAGCCCAGAAGGTCGACGCTGGGGTGGCCATGAGTGTGCCACTGCACTCCAGCCTGGGCAAAAGAATGAGACTCCAACTCAAAAAAAAAAAAAACAAATTTATCTATATGCCTATACCCATACCAATGCCACATTTCCTTGATTACTATATAAGTATTGAAATCAGGCAACTGAAAATAGTTCTGCAATTTTGTTCTTTTTTAATTAAAAAATTATTTTTAATTCTAAGCCATTGCATTTTAAACAGATTTTTTGTAGAGACAGGTTCTTGCTATGTTGCCCAGGCTGGTCTCGAACTCCTGGCATCAAGTGATCCTCCTACCTCAGGCTTCCAAAGTGCTGCGATTACAGGCACGAGCCACCATGCCTGGCTCTATGTAATTTTTAGAATCAGCTTGTCAATTTCTACAGAAAGCCTGCTAGGATTTTGATTGGGAATGCTATGAATCTATAGATGAATTTCAGAAGTGCATTCTTTTTTTTTTTTTTGAGTCAAGAGTCCCATTCGGTCATCCACGCTGCTCACAGTTACCACAGCCTCAACCTGCTGGGCTCAGGCGATCCTTCCACCTCAGCCTTCCAAGCAGCTGGAAATACAGGTACATGCTGCCATGCCTGGCTAACTTTTCTTATTTATTGTAGAGACAAGGTCTCACTAAGTTGCCAAGGCTGGTCTCAAACCTCTGGGCTTAGGCAATCAATCCTCTTGCCTTTGCTTCCCAAAGTGCTGGGATCACAGGCATGAGCCATCACACCCAGCTCTTTTCTTATATAAGCCTTAATACTATAAATTTCCCTCTAAACACTCTTTTGTAGCAACTCAGTTTTTTTTTGTTTGTTTGTTTTTCTGAGTTGGAGTCTCACTCTGTCACCAGACTGGAGTGCAGTGAGACGCTCCAGGCCACCACAGCCTCGACCTGCTGGGCTCCAGCAATCCTTCCGCCTCAGCCTTCCAAGTAGCTGAAACTACAGGTGTGCGCTACCACGCCCAGCTAATTTTGGATTTATTGTAGAGATGAGGTCTCGCCAAGTTGCCCAGGCAGGTCTCGAATCCAGGGGCTCAGGCAATCCACTCACCTCAGCCTCCCAAAGCACTGGGATTACAGGCTGAGCCACCGAGCCCGGCTGCATCTCAGTTTTCTAATGCTATATTTTCACTTTCAGTTAAAAAACATTTTCTAATTTTCTTTGTGATTTATGCTTTGACTCATGGATTTCTTTTTTTTAGTACTAAGTTGTTTAACTGCTAGATATTTAAGGCTTTTCTAGATATTTTATTTTTATTCATTTCAAATTTAATTTCATTTTGGTCAGAGAACATACTCTGTGGGTGTTTAGTCTTCCTATCTAGTTGCTTTGTTTTATGAGGGTATGTGGAGATTAAAAAACTATGCTGCCACCACCATCTTTCCAACATCCTCCTAACAATATCTATTTTTAAGATTTTTTTTATCTTCAAGAGTCGAAATGTATCCAAAATGATCCAAATTACTAGAATTCATTAATTCAATAATGAATTCAATAATTTTTATTATGCTTTGAAATATGCTTTAAGTATGACCTAGAGACTAGTACTTACTGTTACTTGCAAGAGTGAGTCCAATAAATGAGCAAATAGGGCGAATTATCTCAGGTTTCATACAATTTATTAGCCACTCATTAGCATGTGGAAAAAGTGAACAGCAAAACAGTTGATTCTCATCTGAAAGGAGACAAAGTTAATTGTGTTTTAAATATTACATTTGAAAAAAATCAGTTTCTTTTTTTTTTTTTTTTGGTTGGAGTCTCACTCCATTGCCCAGACTGGAGTGCAGTGGCATGCTCCCGGCCATCACAGCCTCGACCTGCTGGACTCCGATGATCCTTCCGCCTGAGCCATCCAAGTAGCTGGAATTATAGGCGTGCCCTGCCACGCCCGGCTAGTTTTTTATTTATTGTAGAGAAGAGGTCTCGCCAAGTTGCCCAGGCGGTTCTCGAACCTGCGGGCTCAGGCAATCCACTTACCTTAGCCTCCCAAAGTGCTGGGATACCAGGCTGAGCCATCAAGCCCACCAAGTTTCTATTTATGTTATCTTTCTTTCTTTCTTTTTTTTTTTTTTTTTTATAGTCGGAGTAACACTCTGTCACCCAGGCTGGAGTGCAGCGGCATGCTCACAGTCACCACAGCCTCGACCTACTGGGCTCAGGCAATTCTTCCACCTCAGCCTTCCAAGTAGCTGGAACTACAGGCATGCACCACCACGCCCGGCTAATTTTTTGATTTATTGTAGAGACGAGGTCCCACCAAGTTGCTCAGGCAATCCTCTCGTCTCGGCCTCCCAAAGTGCTGGGATTACACGCTTGAGCCACTGCTCCCGGTCATCTATATTTTTATATTTAAATATTTGCGATAATTACCATTTTGAGGATTGTTGACACAGACACACAGAGTACTACAAACTGAAGACCACAACTGATAGCTCTGGAAAACATTTTTATCTGACAAATTCAAGTCATATTTTGGAAGAACTGTCCTATTAAGTTAAAAAGAAAAGAAAGCAAATCAACACAAATGCATTAAGGTCCTAAGCAGTGAATAATTAACAATAAGAAATTTATGTTTGTTTACCTGAATAACTGTGACAGAATTGTAATACAACCTGTTTCTCTCACAAGTGTTTGTCCAATACCTTAAAAAAGGCCATACATTACATGAATATGACTTTTATTCAGAAATAACTTTGCAGAAATGAAAAACATTTAAGTACATAGTATTTTAATAAATTATTCATTTTAAACCACTTTAAAGTATTACAAAGTATAACACAGAATTACAATGGATAAAAATCTGTAATCAAGATTATTATGAAAAATACCACTTATGCTTAGAAACTGACAGGATTCAAATTTCCTCTAAAAATTGCAAAAGGCTTATTTTGCTTCATGTTTCTGTGTTACAATATGAAAATAAGCTCCAAAATAGAAAAAAAAATTCAATCTTTTATAATTTTTCCAAAAAAATAAATTTTAAAAAATATATAGATAATATGCATTTTTTTAAAGTACAGTCCACAAGAAAGAAGCCTCGCAGGCCTCTCCCCTGGCTATCCCCAAGCCTGACCAAACTGCCTGGGTTCCCCCAGACTGTAGTTGTGCCTGGGTCAGTGACCCCTCCATGGAAATGAGAACAGCGGAGGCTCTGGAGGGGCAGCAGAACAATCATTGCAGGCTGGTGAAGGTGAGGCTCAACCCCTCCCTCGAAGGACACAACCCAGTACTTCACTTTCCCAAGAATGTCCCATCCTCCATCTACCACCCTTAAATCTTCAGCCTTGAGCCCCACAACCCAGACTTCCCCCTCTATTGATACCCATGCCACCTCCCCTCGAGATGAATGGATGGCTAGATGGATGGTTGCTGGTGTTGAATACAGTCTTTTTTTTTTCTTTTGAGATGATGTCTCACTCTGTTGTGCAGGGTGGAGTGCAATGGCTCACTCATGGTTACTTCAACCTGCTGGGCTCAAGTGATCCTTCTGCCTCAGCCTTCCAAGTAGCTGGAATTACAGGCATCTGCCACCAGGCCCAGCAAAGTTTTTGACTTTTTTGTGACTTATTGTAGAGACAATATCCTGCCAAGTTGCACAGGCTGGTCGTGAACCCCTGGACTCAGGCAATCCTCTCACTTTCACCTCCCAAAGTGCTGGGATTACAAACATGAGCCATTGCACCCAGCCTGAAAACGGTTTTTGTGCTGATACCCAAGCCACATAAGGAAGGGGGGCTTGATGATTGATGAGAGGTGTATTTTTTTCCTAGAAGCATTTTAAATGCTTACAAAATGTCTAACAATTTGAAGAATTAAAATAAGGCAACATTAAAGAATAACTGGGTAGTAAGTATACAGAAACATTCTATACTATCTTTGTAACTTTTCTGTAGATCAAAAATTATTCCAAAATAAAAACCATTGCCAGCTGATACAGCAAACACTGTAATTCAGTGGGCAATTGAGTGGAAAATCAACCAAACTAATTCATTAAATACCTCTCTTTTTCCTTTAAAACTATTACTTTTCAACCCTATGTAGTAGTATTAAAAATTCCCTTCTTTTAAACTAGTATTTCTCAGAAGTTAGTGAGATAGCTGGGTGTAGTGGCTCATGCCTATAATCCTGGCACTCGGGAGGCCAAGGCAGGAGAATCACCTGAGGCCAGTTCAACACCGGCCCAGGCAACATAGCAAGACCACCTCTCCACAAATAATAAAAATAATTAGCCACGTGGTGGTGCACACCTGTAGTCCTAGCTACTCAAGAGGCTGAGGCAAAAGGATTGCTAAGCCCAGGCGGTTGAGGCTGTGGTGGGTTCGTGATCATGCTACTGCATTATAGCCTGGGTGATAGAGTGAGACTCCAACTCAAAAAAAAAAAAAAAAGTTAGTGAGATTTTAAAGATACTGATATAAGGACTAAAAAGGATTAATAATGACTGTTCCAATTTACTATTTAAAGTATTTTTAAACATTCATAAGAGAATGTACTTACTATTATTTGAAACCAGAACCAAAATAACATAGACAGACATTCTTTTCAAATTTGTGTTTGAATCATCAGATAAGAACAAAGTTAAGTCTTCAAACAACTCTGAAGTGCACAAAATCTGCTGACAGTAAACTGAAATATAAAATATAATTTTAATTTCAATGTATTATCACAAACAAGTTTTAAAATGTGCTGAACAAAATACAAAGTTGCCAAACTGGGGATGGTTTTCAACCAGGTTTCATTTAATTGACATTAGTCATACCAAAAAAAAATTGCTGATAAATTTATATGTGCTTATATTCAATTAGCAGACCAAAAAAGCAGTAGCTTAATCAAAGGTAATTGATCTAGGCTCCAAAACACATATCAAAATCCCCTAGAACGTCCAATAAAACCCTAACTAAATAAAAGTTTTAAGATGACAAGTAACAAAATACAGCAAGAAAACAAATTCAAGAAAATTCAGAAACCTGCTTTAGAAAATAGACAATTTTGTGCTATTTGGGGGCACTTTTCTAGAAATAAAAATCTTTTCAAAAATAAAAAAATTACACTGACAGTGGTTTTTTTGTTTGCTAATCAGGCAAAGAGCAGAATTCTACAAAAATATGAGAGGACACAAAAAATCTGGAATTGGTTTTTGGAGGATGGGCCGCTTGTAGTACAGGCTTCCTCCACTAGGTAAGTGTTCTAGGAACCCATTGGCATCATTATACCAGCTAGCTTTGTTGTGAAAGGCTGCATTTGGCGTCAATGAATTTTTTTTTTTGGAGATTCTTTCAATACATTTGTCCATTTCATGATAGGTAATTTATACAAACAACACTGAGTGTTTAGCAGTTTTTGACCAAAAACAGCATAACCCCCATGCCCCAAGATTCACCTTTTTTTTGTTTCCCAGAATGAAAAATGTCTTCAAAGGGAAACGTTTTGCCAATGTGGAAGAGGTGAAACAAAAAACAGCAGAAAAGCATCACAAATGACAAGTTCAAAAATTGTTTTGAGCAGTGGAAAAAGATTTATTTGATAGGTATATTGCATCAATGAAAAATACGTTGAAGGTGACTGAAGTTCAAGCATGTAAAAATAAATACACAATTTTTTATAAATAAATTTTGGGATTTTTTTTGTGTGCCCCCCCCCATAATGTGAACATAGTAACATAATCAGCATTTTAGACAGTCCCTTAGGACCAGATATTAGACCTATCTCAAAGGCCAAGACTATATCTTATTGATCCCTATATCCTCAATGTCTAGCATAGAGCTTCATTCTTAAAAAGTGATGAAGATATATTTAAAGAATGTATAAGAATATAAAGTTGGTTTGACAAACCAATAAATTCAACATCAGTTGGTGGCTCACACCTGTAATCCCAGCACTTTGGGAGGTGAAGACCAGAGGATTGCCTAAGTCAGAGGTTCAAGACCAGCCTGGGCAACTTAGAAAGACCTCGTCTGTACAATAAGTAAAAAAATTAGGCCGGTGTGGTGACTCATGCCTGTGGTTCCAGCTACTTGGAAGGCTGAGGCAGAAGGATTGCATGAGCCCAGGTCAAGTCTGTGGTGGCTGTGAGCAGTGTGCCACTGCACTCCAGCCTGGGTGACAGAATGAGACTCTGACTCAAAAAAATAAAATAAAATAATAGGCCAGACGCGGTGGCTCAAGTCTGTAATCCCAGCACTTTGGGAGGCACTGAAGTAGACTGCCTAAGCCCACGGGTTTGAGACCAGCCTGGGCAACTTGGAGAGGCAGGCATGGTAGCGCGCACCTATAGTTCCGGCTACTTAGAAGGTTGAGGTGGAAGGCTCACTGGAGCCCAGCAAGTTGATGCTGGGGTGGCCATGAGCATGCCATAGCACTCCAGCCTGGGTGATGGAGTGAGACTCCAACTCAAAATAAATAAATAAACAAGCAAACAAATAAACTCAACCTTATTTTAGGTATAGTGCAGAAAATTGTTCTTGCCAGCATGAATTTCCATACCCAAAGCATATTTACCCACATGAGTACAAGATGGTTATGGGTTATCGTCTTCTTTTGATTAAAGTACCTGAATATCTGGAAAGAAGACTCTTGAAAGCAAAAGATAAAATAAAATATCTGGATAAAATTATTTTAAAATGTAAAAAAGGAATTTAATTCTAAGATTAGTTTTGAGTATTTTGTTAAAATAAAACACAACGTTTAAAGGATAATAAAATAAAGTTTTATATTTTACCATCTCTTTCTGCAATAGCTCCTAATGTATATAAGGCTGCTTCTTTTACCATGCTATGTTCACTTGATTTTGCAAGATTTTTTACAAACACCAAACCACCAATTTCTCGAAAATAAACACTTGCATTACCTGTAGGGCGTGCAAACAAAAAATAATAGACATGACATTTATTTTGATTATTGTTTTAAGGAAAAAATTAATTACATGAAAAAGTAACATATAGAGTAACTGAGTAGAAGAGAAAGAACTATACTTATGTGATATATCACAGTACTAAGGAACTAGAATCATAAATAAAAATTCATTAATCATATCTTACTGTTTTGTTGACAAATTGAATGAATAGTGACCAAAGCTTCCTTCTGTGAAAAAGCATTGTCCATTTGATACTTCAGACACTCCAATAATAGGTTCAGGTCAGTCTTCATTTCTAAATAACAAAAATTTCATTATTTTAAACGAAAAGTTTTCTTTCAAAACTAGCCATTAATATCAACTTCTTATAGTCCTTTGGTTTTCTCCTTGTGTAACATATCAGAACAGAAAATCCAAATAGTATTTTAAGTAAAGCTACACTGGTTTAAATATATGCCATTTAGAAAAGAGCTGAATGAAAATAAAAATACAACATATCAGAATCTGTAGGATGTTTCTGAAGCAGAATTTAAGAGGAAATTTATAGCACTAAATACCTGTATTAGAAAAGAAAAAAGGTCTCAAATCAATGACCTCAGCTTCCACCTTAAGGACTGGAAAAACAACAAATTAAACCCAATAAAAGTAGAAGGAAGGAAATGATAAAGATCAAAGCTGAAATCAGTGAAATAAAAAACAGAAAAACAATAGAGGCTAATTTTTAGAAGATCAATAAAACTGATAAGCCAAACTGATCAGGGAAAAAGGAATAAAAACACACATGATCAATGTCAGGGATGAGAGAAATGACATCCCTACATTCTACAGATATTCAAGAGATAATAAGGAAGTAGAGTTTAAGGAAGTAAAAATAAATCCCATGACAAAAGTAACATATAGAGTAACCAAGTGAAGAAAAAGAACTATGCTTATTTGATATATCACCGTGCTAAGGAACTAGAATCATAAATAAAAATTCATGATCATATCTTACTGTGTATGTAGAAAACAACTTCATACCTACAGATTCAACAACTTAGACAACATGGACAAACTGTTTAAAAACACAAATCACCAAAATGTATCCAAAAAAGAAACAGAAAATCTGAATAGGTCTTTATCTATGAAAGAAGTTGAAATAATAGTTAAAAACCTTTCCACAAAGAAAACTCTGGGTTAAAATGGTTTCATTTGTAATTCTACCAAACATTTTAGGAAGAAATAATATAAATTCTACACAAATTTTTCCAAAAGTTTCAGAGAAAGAATACTTCCTAACTTATTCTACAAGGCTTGCATTACCCTTACACCAAAACCAAAGCCGTTAGAAAGAAAACTACAGACCAGTGTCCCTAATGAATATAAATGCAAAAAGTCTAAACAATTTTAGTACATTGAATCTAACAATACATTAAGATAACAAGACATCATGACCAAGTGGGTTTATTCCAGGAATGCAGGGGTAATTTAAAATCTGAAAACAATCAATAAATGTAATGTAACAACTAAAATTAAAAAGGAAGATCTTTTGGTTATCACAATAGATATAGAATAGCATTTGGTAAAATCCAATATCCATTTCTGATTAAAGAAAAACATTCCACAAATGGAATAAAAGGGAACTGCCTTTGGCTGTGTGCAGTAGTTCACACGTGTAATCCCAGCACTTTGGGAGGCCAAGGCAAGAGGATCGCTTTGGGGGGGGTGGTGTCGGAGACTCACTCTGTCATCCAGGCTGAAGTACAGTGGCATGTTGCTCACAGCCACCAGTCTCAACCTGCTGGATTCAGGCAATCCTTCCACCTCAGCCTTCCAAGTAGCTGAAACTAAAGGCATGCACCACCATACCCAGCTAATTTTTTGATTTATTGTAGAGACGAGGTCTTGCCATGTTGCCCAGGCTGGTCTCGAACATGCGGGCTGAGGCAAGCCTCTTGCCTCGGTCTCCCAAAGTGCTGGGATTACAGGCGTGAGCCACTGTGTCCGGCCAAGAGGATCATTTGAGCCCAGGAGTTTGAGACCAGCCTAGGCAACATAGCAAGATATCATCTCTACAAAAATAAAAAATTAGGTAGACATGGTGGCATACAACTGGAGTCCCAGCTAGTTGGGAGGCTGAGGTGGAAGGATCACCTGAACCCAGAAGGTTGAGGCTGCGATGAGCTGTGATCATGCTACTCCCCTCCAACCTGGGCAACAGAGTGAGACTCAGACTCAAAAAACGAAAACAAACAAACAAAAAAGCTTAACAGGGAAAGACTGAATACTTTCTAAGACCAAGAACAAGGCAAAGATATTTGCTCCCACCGCTTCTATATAACACCGTACTCAAGAATCTAGGTAAGAAAAAGAAATAAAAAGCATCCAAATTGGGAAGGAGGTAGTAAAATTATGTAAATTTGCATTCTACATGATCTTCTACATAATTTGATGGAATCTTCAAAAAGTTACTAGGATAAGTGAACAAGTAAGTTTTCAGGATATCCCTTTAATACACAAAAATAGATTGTACAGTCATATGTTTAATGATGGGGATACATTCTGAGAAATGCAACGTTAGGCAATTTTGTCACTGTACAAACATCATAGAGCATACTTACACAAATCCAGATGATATAGCTTACTATATACCTAGGCTGCATGGTATCGTCTATTGCTCCTGGGCTATAAGCCTGCACAGCATGTTATTGTACTGAATACTATAGACAATCGTTAACACAATGGTAAGTATTTGTGTATTTAAACATAGAAAAAGTACAATAAATATATGGTATCGCTGGGTGCAGTGGCTCATGCCTATAATTCCAGCACTTTGGGAGGCCGAGGTGAGAGGACTGCCTGAGCCCATGGGTTCAAGACCAGTCTGGGCAACTTAGTGAGACCTCATCTCTACAATAAGTCAAAAAATTAGCCGGGCATGGTGGCACGTGCCTGTAGTTCTAACTACTTGGAAGGCTGAGGCTGAAGGATAGCATGAGCCCAGCAGGTCAAGGCTATGGTGGCCGGGAGGGTGCCACTGCACTCCAGCCTGGGCGACAGAGTAAGACTCCAATTCAAAAAAAAAAATGGTATAGATTTTTTTTAAAGGTACATATGTATAGATCACTTACTATGAATGGAGCTTGTAGGACCAGAAGTTGCTCTAGGTGAGTCAGTAAGTAGTGAATGAATGTGAAGGCCTATGATGTTATTGTATGTATGCTACTGTAGACTTTATAAACACTGTGCACTTAGGCTACTAATTTATTTAACAATTTTATTTCTTCAATAATAAATTAAACTTGGCGCTTACTATAACTTTGTTTTTTAGAGACAAAGTCTTGCTCTGTTGTCCAGGTTGGAGTGCAGTGGCACCATCATAGCTCACCGTAACCTTGAACTACTAGATTCAAGAGGTCTTCCCACCTTAGCCTCCTAAGTAACTAGGACAACAGGTATGCACCACCAAGCTCAGCTAATTTTTGTTAAAAAAATTTCTGCACCAGGCTCGGTGACTCAGCCTGTAATCCCGCGCTTTTAATTAATTAATTAATTAATATTACATATTAATAACCAAAAAGTATAAGCAACCAAAATGTCCATCAGTGAATGAATGGATAAACAAATCATGATACAACTATATAAAGGAATACTACTTAGCAATAAAAACAAGTTAACTATAGATGCATGCAACAACACAATGAATCTCAAAATAATTATGCTGAGTGGAAGAAATCACACAAAAAAGAATATGTATTGTATGATTCCACATATTGAAAAAATGCAAACTAGTCTATAGTAACAGAAGGCAGATCAGTGGTTGCTTGGGGAAAGAGCATTCAGGAAGGGATAGGAGAATACATTCACTATCTTGATCATGCTGATGCTTGCATGGCTACATACATATGCCAAAACTTATGCAAATGTAGACAATTCTTTTGCAACTAAACAGCAAACAATAGACAACCATTTTCCTGTAAAATTCTTTACTATACTGGTAATTTGTTCCATGAAATAATTCATGACACAATCGTTAGTGAAAAATAATAGTATACCTTTATAATAGTATAATAGTATTATACTATTAATAGTATAATTAGTATAATCGTATTAATAATAGTATAATAATAATCATATAATTAATAATCATATAATAAAATAATTAATAGTATAATCGTATTAATATAATAGTATAAGTACCAAGTTGCTTTTGAGCAACAGCAAACACTTATTGATCATTTTATATATTAAAAGAAACTATAAAAAGGTAAATTTGACTGTATGGATACCAATAAGCCACATCAAAAACACCAACGGAAATTTTTGATGAAGCATCGTGGTTTTCAACTCTAGGCACAATGCAGGATGTAAAAAACTTCTTTATATACTTTGCTGGCCCCTTCTCATACTTTGGTATCTGCCATCATAATCCCTCCCTCCCCAGTCAAACCACCTAATGACATCTCCAATTATCATGTTTCATCTTGGTTTTATCTTTTCTAGGCTAAGTAATCTAGTTCCTTCAATAATTCCTGAAGAAAACAAACTAAGTACAAATACTGAAGTGCATACAATACCAAAAGCACAGCACTAAAATAAAATTTGATAAATTGGACTTAAAATTTAAAACATTATGCTTCAAAAGATCCTATTATGATTGTGAAAAGATAGCCCAGTCTAGAAGAAAATATCTGCAAGTCACATATCCAATAGGAGACTTGTGTTCAGAATAAAGAACTCTTAAAATGTAATAAAAAGACAATCTAATTAAAAAGTGTGCAATGGCCGGGCTCGGTGGCTCAGCCTGTAATCCCGCGCCTTTGGGAGGCTGAGGTGAGTGGATTGCCTGAGCCCGCGGGTTTGAGACCCGCCTGGGCAAGCAAGACCTCATCTCTACCATAAATCAAAAAATTAGCCGGGCGTGGTAGCGCGCGCCTGTAGTTCCAGCTACTTGGAAGGCTGAGGTGGAAGGATCGCCGGAGCCTAGCAGGTCAAGGCTGCGGTGGCCGGGAGCGGCCACTGCACTCCAGTCTGGGCGACAGAGTGAGACTCCAACTCAAAAATAAATAAATAAACAAATAAATAAATAAATAAGTGAAAAATAATTTTTGACTATGTGAATAAAGTAAATGTCTGGTTCCCCTGAGGCCAGTTGTTTCTATTTGCCAACACCATAGGAACATTACCTCAGGCATCCATGAGTTCTTCTAGAGCATTGTTGGGTCATATGTGCATATTTTCAACTTTAGCCATGTAACCAAATTAGTCTCCAAAGTAGTGATATCAATTTGCTCTCCCGAGAGCAAGGTGTAAGATCTCCACACCTCACCAACACATATTAATTGACTTCATGCTTGCTGATCTGATAAATGTGAAATGGTATCTCATTGTTTTAATTTGTATTTCATGGATTAATAGTAAAAATGAACAGTATTCATATATTCATAACCTTTGTGGTTTCTTCATTTTGAATTGCCTTTTTATAATCTTTATCCATTTTATAATCTTTCTAGATTTTTATATTAATCTTTTTCAAGTTATATGACTTTCAAATGTATAATCTTATCTGTACTTTATCTTTAATTCTGTAAATACCGTCTGCCATACAATTTTTCTATAATACTCAAATAAACCAGTCTTATTCCTTAGTTTGTACTTTTTGTTCCTGATTTAAGAAATTTGTCTGCAGCCAGGTGTTAATGTAGTTTCTTGCCTTTCTTCTGTAAGTTTAGCTTTGCCTTTCACATGTGGGACTTTATTCTACCTAGAATGTAGTCTCATATATGAAGCAATTGGTAGGGATCCAATTTAATTTTTACCATATGAGAAGATACCAGCAATATTTACTAAAAAGTTTATCCTTTCCCTATGGACTTGTAATATGACTTCCATCATTATGAATCCGTGTATGCACACACGTGAATGTGTGTGTTCCTTGTGTGTGTTCCCTGACTGTTTCACTGGCATATGTTGTCAATTCCTAGGTTAATATTACAAATCCTGGCTGGGTGCAGTGGCTCAGACCTGTGATCCCAACACTTTGAGAGGCTGAGGTGGGAGAACTACTTGGGCCCAGCCTAGGAAGTATAGTGAGACCTTGTCTCTAAAAAATAATTTTATTTATTTATTTATTTTTTATTTTAAAGATGTGGGATACAATTCAGGGTTAGGAATATAAATGGCCATTGTGCAGGTAAAGTTTGAGCCTTACTTTGGTCCCCACTTCACCTGGTTTGAGATCAGGTACCCCTATTGATTAAGTATGCCCCCCTCCCTCCCCTGGCAGTTTCCCACTACTGCCAATCTCTTTCTTATAATATTATGATAATTGTTCAAGGTCCACTTATGAGTGAGAACATGTAGTACTCAGTTCTTTGTTTCTGTGATAGATCACTCAGTATTATAGACTTACTAAATCCATCCGAGTTGCCGTGAAGTTCATAATTTTGTTCTTCTTTATGGCTGTGTAATATTCTATCATGTATATATACCACATTTTTTTATCCGTCCACTTTCCATGGGCAGCACTGTTGGTTCCATGTTTTGGCTATTGTGAATAATGCTGCAATAAATGTGTGTGCAGTTATCCTTTTCATATAGTGATTTGAGCTCCTCCAGGTATATTCCCAGAAGGGGGATTGCTGGGCCATATGGAAGGTCAATTTTTAGATCTTTTAGGAATTGCCACACTGTTTTCCAAAGACGTTGTACTAGCTACACTCCCACCAACAGTGCAGAAGTGTTCCCTTTTTCCCACATCCTCTCCAGCATCTGTTGTTTTTCAAGTTACCGATGATGGCCATCCTGACTGGAGTTAGGTGGTATCTCAGTGTGGTTTTAATTTGCATTTCTTTGATGATTAGTGAGGTTGAGCATTTTTTCATGTATAGATTGGCTGCTCATGTGTCTTCTTTTGAGAAGGGTCTATTCATATCTTTTGCCTACTTTTTAATGGGGCTGTTTGTTTTTTTCTTTTCAGCACATTTGAGTTTCTTGCAGATCCTAAGGGTTAGGCCTTTTCGGATAAACAGTTGGCAAATATGTTTTCCCATTCTGTGGGCTGTCTCCTTGCTCTCCGGGTGGTTTCTTTTGCTTTGCAGAGCTTTTCAGTTTAATGAGGTCTCACTTGTCTATCTTATCTCTTATGGCATGGGCATTTGGGATTTTGATAAAGAATTGGTTGCCAGTTCCAATTTCCATAAGGGTGTCTCCTGCATTTTCTAAAGTTCTTATAGTTTGAGGTTTTAGGTTAGAACTTTGACCCATTGAGAGTTTATTTTCAAGTATGGTGATAGGTAGGGGTCTTGTTTTAATCTTCTGCATGTGGTCAGCCAGTTCTCCCAGCACCATCTACTGAATAAATTCTCCTCTCCCCAGTGGTTGTTAGTGGAGGCATTGTCAAAGATGAGTTGGTTGAGAAATTGAGGTTTTGCTTTCAGAATCTCTATCCTGTTCCGTTGATCTATATGCCTGTTTTTGTACCAATACCAGGCTGTTTTGATTATTGTAGCCTTATAATAAAGTTTAAAGTCTGGAAGTGTTTTTTTGCTGAGGATTGTTTTGGCAATTTGTGGTGGTTTATGTTTCCATATAAATTTCTGTATTGTTACCTCCAGGTCTGAGAAGAATTATGTTGGTAATTTAATGGGTACTGCATTAAATCTGTACATTGCCTTGGGTAAGACAGACATCTTAACAATATTGATTCTTCCAATCCATGAGCATGGAATATCTAAAAAGTAATTTTAAAAATTAGCCAGGCACAGTGGTGTGTGCCTATAGTCTCAGCTACTCAGGAGGCTGAGGCAGAAAGATTGCCTGAGCCCAGGAAGTCAAGGTTGTAGTGAGGTGTGATTGTGCCACTGCACTCCAGCCTAGGTGACAGAGTGAGACTCTGACTCAGATAAATAAATTAATCCTAGATATTATACTGTTATAAGCTTTGACATGTAAAAAGGCAAGTTTCCTCTTATTTTTTTTCAGAATTACTTATTATTTTGGTTCTTTTCTCACTACCTGCATTTTGGGATCAGCTTTTCAAAACCTGCTAGGAGCCCCGTCAGAATTTGGTTTTGCATGTAATTGACAAATGTCATATTCAAATACTGACTCTTTACATCATTAATAAGATATAGCTAATATTGTTTATTTGTGCCTCTTCTTTTCATTTCTTAATCAATCTTACCAAGGGTCTGAACATTTTATTTTTCTATATAAAGAACTTTCTATTTTATTGATTCTATTTTTCCTTGCTTTCCATTTCACAAATTTCTGTCTTACCTTTACCATTTCCTTTCCTTTTTTGTTCTCCTAATTTCTTAATTTGGATACTTAATGCCCAAGCCTATATTCTTTTCATATTCATAGATCTAAGTATATAAATTTCCATCCAAGTAGAATGCATTCTACAAGTCTTGATTTACATTGTTAGAGTCATTCAATTCCAGTTATTTCCATTATGACTTCCTCTTTAATTAGAATGATTCAGTGTTTTGTTTTGTTTTTAATGCAAATATATAAGCTTTTCTTCTCTGTGCTTTTGTTTACTGATTTCTGACTTAAACTACTTTGGTCAGAGAACATGGTCTGAAAGAATTTGATATTTACTTTGTAACCAAATACATGGTCAGATTTTGAACATATCTCATATGTTTCAAGAAAATATGTTCTCTAACTGGTTGCAATTTTTTTCTGTGACCAAAAGATAGAACTTCATATTTGTGTTATTAAAATATTTTAGACTTTTATTTGTGTATATATATTTGATCTATCAATTATTGAGAAAGGATCATTAAAATAGCCTATATAGTTGCAGATTCACCAATTTCTCCTTGAAAGTCAGCCAATTTTTCTATATAGTCTGAGGTTCAGTTATTACAAATATATAAATTTTCTTTATATTCTGAGGTTATTATATATGTCTTTATCACAATTATTTTCTTTTATTATCATACAGAAACTATATTTTACAGTAAAAAGCTTTTTGTCTCTCTATATATTCATTTGATAGTAATAGTGCTACACCAGTTTTATGTATTAATTGTTGAGAACATTTACTTTATCTATATATGTATTGTAAAACTTTCTCCCAGACAATATTTTTTAAAGTACTTTAGTGAACTTTGTAGTATGTCTTAAATTCCATTTTAAGAGTCTCTGTCTCATCACCTCATCTGGTGCCATGAAACACAGATTTCTTGGAGAACTGGATGAAGGGTTGGAAGAAGTGGAATTCCGTGTGGCTCCAAGGCTTTTGACCTAATCAACTGGAAAATGGAGCTGTCATGGGAAGCTCAGGAGTTCAGTCTTGGACACATTAAGTCTGAGATGCTTATTAGACTTGCAAATGGAGGTGTCAAGGAAGCACCAAGACAAATTAATTTGGAGTTGATGGAAGAGTCCAGAGTGAAAGTCATCAGAGCACAGCAGCATTTAAAGTGGAAAGAGCAGATGAGACTCCAAAGGAATGAGGGAAATGAAAGCACAGTCAGTCACACTGAAGACTAGAAGCACAGCGCAAAGGCAACAGTCAGGAAAGTGTGTGTAAACTACCAACCTTAGAGGAAAAGACAATACAAGAGGGCAGTAGTATAAAACTTGACATTCTCCCAGCCCCAAAATGAAGCAAAGTAAGAATAACTGGAGTCGTTAGAGGCATGAAGATGAGTAAGGATAGATTAAGCAAGAGATGACAGGAACCTAAATTAGATCAGTGGCACTTTGAGAAAAAAAGAGGGGTAATGAGAAGAACTTCTTAGATCGTGGAATTACTGACTGGTTAAATAGAGGAGGCAAGAGAAAAAGAGGAAGCCTTTTTCTTTTAGGTTTCTGGTTTGGGTAACTGAAAAGAATACCTTATTAATCTTTTTGGCAAATATTAAAAACCCTGCAATTCATTATGATTACTAAACATCCAGGTTATTTTAAAACTCCAATTTCTTTTTTTTTTAATTTAATTTTTAAAATGTGGGGTACAATTCAGGGTTAGGTACACAAACGTTGATTATGCAGGTACCCTTGTTGAAGAGGTGTGCCCCTCCCTCCCCTGGCAGTTTCCCTCAACTGCCAATCCCACCCCCCTTCACCCCCGGCAGTTTCCCACTACTGCCAATCCCTTTCTTATAGTATTATGATAATTGTTCAAGGTCCGCTTATGAGTGAGAACATATGGTACTCTGTTCTTTGTTTCTGTGATAGGTCACTGAGTATGACAGACTCTAAATTCATCCAAGTTGCTGCGAAGTCCATGTTTATCCTTCTTTATGGCTGTATAATATTCCATTGTTTATATGTACCACATTTTTTTTAGCCACTCCAGCTTCGATGGGCAACATGGTTGGTTCCATGTTTTTGCTATCATGAATAGAGCTGCAACAAACATACGTTTGCAGGTATCTTTTTTGTAGAATAATTTGAGTTCCTCTGGGTATATTACCAATAGGGGAATTGCTGGGTCACATGGAAGGTCAATTTCTAGTTCTTTCAGAAATCACCACACTGTCTTCCAAAGAGGTAGTACTAGTTTGCATTCCTACCAGTAGTGTAGAAGCATTCCTTTTTCTTTGCATCCTCGCCAGCATCTGTTTGTTTTATTAACGATGGCCGTTCTTACTGGGGTTAGGTGGTATCTCAATGTGGTTTTGATTTGCATTTCTCTGATGATGAGTGAGGCTGAGCACTTTTTCATGTGTCTGTTGGCTGCCCCTATATCTTCTTTTGAGAAGTGTCTATTCATGTCTTTTGCCCACTTTTTAATGGGGCTGTTTGCTTTTTTCCTTTCGGCACATTTGAGTTCCTTGTAGATCCTAGATGTTAAGTCTTTGTCAGAGATACAGTTGGCAAATATTTTTTCCCATTCTGTGGGCTGTCTCCCTGCTCTCTTGATGGTTTCTTTTGCTTTGCAGAAGCTCATCAATTTGAGGAGTTCCCACTTACCTATCTTATTTCTTATGGTATGGGCACTTAGGGTTCTGATCAGGAATTGGTTGCCAGTTCCAATTTCCATAAAAAACTCCAATTTCTTACTTGATTGAAAGTTTTCATGATCCTTCTCACTGTCTAGATATGTGGCTGGAAAGACTCAATGTA